>ONZH01031169.1:0-26307 GCA_900303285.1 Rhinella marina
CACTGCTGGCCTGGAGGAGAAGGAATGGGGCTCCAACGACGGGAAGCAGGTAAGTAAGCTTTCCTTTACAGGTCCCGTTAAGTGGGGGTGTTTGCCAAACCCCCACCCATTCTTGGACGTGGCTTGGTCCTGTGATTGCTGAGGTCTATGACTGACCACAACAGTCATGGGACCAAGCCACTTCCTGGTGCTGCAGAGACCAGAAGCAGCTGGGAATGAGGCCACGGCACGGATATGTATTTTTTAATGAAGCACATGTTAGAACCATAGGGGTTGGCTCCTAGGCCTGAAAACCCCTTTACTAGTCATCGAGACTTCTGAGACTACTTACTATATGGGACTGTATATTACAATACAGCATTCATGCAGTACCCTTGTTGGCAATGGTTGGCAGGAACAGAGCTAACCACCCACTTCTTCCCTGCTTGGTAGGAGTGGGCTGGTCCTGCTTCCTGCTAGAAGGGTGACTTCAAGAGTAGAGCGACTGGATGAAGGAAGAACCTGCTTGAGCTCCTACTCCATGGGCCTGATTCTATTCTCCTGTGAAACCTTGACTCCACAAAGATTGCCAGATTCAAGATATAGCTTTAACAAAGCTACAGCGGATAAAGTCAGCAGAGTGACCAGCAAGATTCAGCATACAGATCCTGCTGTTAGTGAGAGAAAACAGGTCAGACACCTATTACCTAGAATAAACACTAGTCCATACTAACTTCAAGCATGTAGAGTATCACACAGTAGATTCTGATACCAAAACGGGCCTGCAAGTGCCATTAAATAGCCACACAACCAGCCACCATACTTCCTCATCTAGTGACAGAAACTGCACTTTGTGCTTATTACTGCCAAATGTGACACAACTTATATTTTTTATGAGAGAGACTGCTCTACTTCTGGCCTCATTCTTCAAATTGCCTTTCCACTGCCCTAATACCTAGGAAGCAATGGCCTGAGGGAGTACACCATGACACAACACCTCATCAGGACCACTACCACTCCCATCCTCTGCACCGGCTTCTTAGGGGTTAACTGCACATATGCAAGGCCATAAGTCATGCATTTTATGATGAACATCTCCCTTTCTAACAGATAGTTGCCGTTAGCAAATAAAGTAATGAATGACAAAAGTAAACAAGGAACATAACTGTCATAACATAAATAGTGTTTGTCGGTCTGCAGTATTTTTTGCATGGTCTTGACACAAATAGTTTTGTAGTAAACCTGCAGAGAACAACAAATTAAGGGGTTGTGTCATCTCAAACATTGGTGGCATATCGCTAGGATATGCCACCAATGTCTGTTAGCTGGGTGTCCCACCTCTGGAACCTTCAGCAATAGCTAAGGAGGAAGAACTTAGCATTTTTGTCCTACTACAGACAGAACAAAGCAAGAAGGTTCGTCCATCCTGCTCTTGCAGTGTGAGGTGCCCAATCAGGTTTCTCCATCCCTCTATGTTACAGACAAGTGCCAAACTCCTGAGAAAAAACAGGAAGGATATCTGCAGATGGTCTAGGATCACAAGGGACCGTGCATGTTAGGAAAGGTAATGCTCGTTTATGACTATGGACTTTGCTGCTTGTGAAGACTGTATGTGCCAAGAGCGTCTACCACACTTATTTAAAGGATTGGCAATCTGTTTGATGATCTGGACCCCACAGTGGGAGCTGCACTTATTTTGGAAAGATCGTATATAGTGCGTAGAGAGATGCAGGGAATACTACTACCTACACACAGCTCTTGGGAGAAGACTACACTGTAGTGTGCCTCAAAACTGTGCTTGTTGCAGCTGTTTGTACTGCAACTCTCATCATCCTCAGTACCGAGACTGTTATCTGTTTCAAATATATTGGGCCTTATTATTGACTCCATCACCAGCCACAGGCCTCTGCATCTGTCCTCCTGCCTTGTGAATTGCTATGTACCATCAAGGGCACCATGACCACCATCAGGCAGGAGCCCCTATACCAGGGAATGCCATTAGGGAAGAAAGAGTGCGCCTTCCATTCACTGTGCACAACCCGGGGAGCACCAAAGTGAGAACTGCCACCATGAACTGTCAGTACTACTACACATCTCAGGGCCTCAACCACCACTCCTATCCTCTCTGCTCTGCGCCTCACTGTACTGGCATTACTTTGTAAACTATTTATACAGAGTGAAAAATAAGTAAAAATGCATATATATATATATATATATTCAAAGGATATTATAAGCTGCTGTTCACAGTCCTGCCAGAGACAGAAATATGATCCTAGCAGCATTTAAAGTTCATGCAGTTTGACATCTACATTGTTTTGCACATTTTTGCTTGTAGGCAAAAACCAGTGAAACAAAGCTGGCTCTAGACTGCAAATCACGGCTTTTATGACATATACACTGAAACTGCTTACCATCTATTTTCTAATATACTTTCCTCCAGTTAACAAACTACTATGTATGGCTAAGCCTACATCCCTATTTAAAAGTAAATGGTGACCTCACGATCCTTCAAATATCCTACTTGCTACTCATGATGTTTGATAGAAAATGTTGTATTGTAAATTTAAAGGGATTGTCTGGTTTCATGATATTGATGACCTATCCTCAGATTAGGACACCCATATCACCAGTGCGGGTCCAACCACAGATAAGATGTTTAAAGGGGCCCTGGCGCTTTTGTGAGTGCTGCATCATCATCAGTGCTGACCTATACGCCATCTATTTTGTAGTGATGGTGCAGTGCAATTACAGCTGTTCACCCCTTTCACTTGACTAGGAGAGGAAGCTGTAATTACACTGCACTGCTACTGCATGCAGAAAAATATTGAAGAGAATGCAGCACTCTCTTAAACACATGCTCTCCCAACGATCTGGTATCCTTTGCTGCTGATGTAGCATTGATCTCTATGGGGTAGTAATGCAGCTACAATAATGCAGTGGCTGTATGAAGGCAACTGCCGAGAAGCTACCAAGGGATTTCTAAATGCTTGTAAAAGTAATATTACATGGTAAAAAAGTGCAGTAAAACACAAGCAATAATATTCAGTGATTTATGGGGTCTTTCAAACTCTCACAGCGGTCTGGCTTATCCTAGAATCTAAAGCTTGACAAAATATGATGTTGTTTAGGCACCTTCTAAGGAGCCACCTAATATTCTGACACTACCATGCCACCACTCCCCAGATTCCCAGATATTAGATGGGGTTTTCTTGGAGTTTTACACTAATGACCTATCCCCTGGATAGGTCATCAGTATCTGATCAGTGGGCGTCCAACAACTGAGAACCCACTGATCAGCTCTCACAGTAACACCACGGCCTTATCCATCTTTTCCTAGGTCGTGTGGTGTCAGGCAGTGTGAGGTGTAAGGGCTGAGCTGTGATTACCAAGCACAGATTTATTTGTTTTATAGAATATGAAATCACACCCCTTTCTATTAAACCAGCATTTAAAACTCTGCTTACAGTGTATACCTTTCTTATATCAATGATGTATGAGCCCAAATAATCGGATCTAATGCATCCATATGAGAAGTGAATAGGGCTAAATATGACATCATCATGTTACATACACACATCATCTAACCAATCTGACTAATGATATGTCAGTTGAAGATGACACTCTGAAAGTGGCCTGTGGGGCCTGCTGCCCCTGTGAACATAAATACTGATTCAGTGGAGTAGAAACAATTGTGTTAAAGCTTGTTTTTAGCCTCAAAATGCTGGTGGGGTGGGAGGTCATGACTACATTATAAAAGCAGAAGTCTGTGTATATGGCATATACAGTATACAGGACCACCTCTGTCACTCCACCATCATTTGCTTGGATGCAGAGGCCAGTGGGATCAAGAGTCCCCATTCTTAAGTTTGGCGCCAGACTTCAGTGCGGGTGCAATGCATTCGCATCACGCATTGCACCCGTGCGGAAATCTCGCCCGTGTGAAAGGGGCCTAAGAGAATGTGTTCTTCAGAGGGTGTGTCTTTTCCCTTGTAGCCCAGTTAATAGGACCGTTATCACAGCTGTCACAGCTTCTAAAAGTAGATAAAGTTTATTGAAGTTGAAGAATGCAACTGAGCGTGTGTGTCCACCTCAGTGATGTTACTGAGGTGATCAGAGAAAAAAGGAAATTAACAAACAGCAGGTAATGTCATACAAGGATATTTTACTGAATAGCTCAGTTGCTATAATAAATGTGGGACAACACCGTTGAGCATGTGCGAGAACTGACTGCCTGTGGCAGAAAGGAAAAGTAGTGGTGCTTTGCTGACCTTATGTTCAGTAGCAGTCAGTAGCAGAAGTAGGAGTGAGTGAGACTGAGACAGAGCTAGGAAGCTTCTGCTGGAAACATAGTCAGCAATAATACTGCAAGTAACTAGTTAAATAGTGAAGGTGGTTGTTATTAGTTATAACGGAACCACACATCAGGGACTATTTAGAATATCTGAAGCTAAATGTCAAAGAGCAAGACCAGAGCTAATGGTTGGAAAGAAGTTGCATACTCAGGCCTGTAATCAAGGCAAGCCAGTCTGCAGCCCGTAATCCACACTGTGTGAAAGTGCAGTGGTCAGGTTTGGGGTGTCAGAACACTAGGGGCTCTGACTGCTCTCCTTATATACACTTTCTAGCTGAACTAGAACCTTCTAGTGGGAGGGCCGGAGTGGAGAAACTCAGCACAAACAAATACAATGCTACAAGTCCTGTCTCTCATAGACTTGCATTAGACCTTCAATAATACTCACTGGCAATGACACAGAAGTTTTTACAGACAAGAACAGGGTTTCAGACAAAGTAACAGAGCTAAACCAGACATTCAAAAAGCCAGTGTCACGGGGGAGACAAGGGAAGGTGTGCCCTGTACTTGAACCCCCCTTCTTTCCCTACCTACTTGCCTCAAACGGCCCTAGGCGGCCGCGGACAACCACGAAGACGTTCCCTATACTGGGTAAGTGCAGAGGGAGGGAAAGGGAACACAGGGAGAGACAAAACACAGACGGAACAAACACAATGATAGAGTAGTCAGCAAGCCGGGTCAAACACAGGAGATAGCGTAAATACCAGGGGTCAAGAGAAGAGAGGTCCAAGTCCAAGTCCAAAGTCAGAGTCCAAATAGCAAATCCAAAACACAAGGTCGCACAAGCACTGATCAAAAGTATAAACTAATCACAGGCATCTGAGTGAGGCAGTTGCCATCTTTAAATAGCCCACCCAGGATCATGTGATGTGGCCAGCATCACATGACCTGAGGCGGAGCAAGCTGTCCAAACAATATGCAAAGTAGCCATGTGGTGTGATCAGCACCACATGGCTAAACCCAAACAGAGAATTAACTCATGAAGTGCTGGCTGACAAGACCAGCACTTCAATTCCCTATTGCTCGTCTCTAGGGGGGCGGAGAGGTCCGGCGATGTCGTGCAGAGGGAGCGCGACGCCGACCTCGCGTGACAGTACCCCCCCTTCACGAGGGGCCACCGGACCCTTACCAGCGGGAGCAGGCTTATCGGGATGCTGCAGATGGAACTTTTGGATGAGCGAGTCTGCATGCATCCTGGTCAACGGTACCCAAGACCTGTCCTCAGGACCGAACCCCTTCCAATGTACGAGGTACTGGAAGGAATTCCGGACCCTTCTCACATCCACAATTCTGGCAATCTCATGCTCCATTTGTCCTGCTACCTCAACCGGAGGAGGAGACTGTTCCTCAGGACCAACGGGAGCAACATAACGTTTGAGCAAAGACACATGAAAAACATTATGAACACGAAGGGAGTCGGGTAAACATAACCTAAAAGAAACCGGATTGATCACCTTGGTGATCCTGTAAGGACCAATGAAGCGAGGTGCAAACTTGTAGGATGGTACCCTCATGTTGAGATTTTTAGTCGATAACCATACCTTATCCCCAACCTTAAAATTCACACCCTTAGAACGTTTTCTATCAGCCTTAGCTTTTTGAACTCCTTGGGCCTTTTCCAGGTTCGACTGAACCTGTGCCCAAACTGTGCACAGTTCTTGAGAAAAATCATTGACCTCTGGGACAACCGACGCAGATGGGGAATAGGAGCCAAAGCGTGGATGAAAACCCATATTGCAGAAAAACGGCGACATCCCAGAGGATGAATTAACACGATTATTAATTGCAAATTCAGCCAGAGACAGGAATCTGGCCCACACATGTTGGTTATCAGAAACATAACATCTGAGATATTGCTCAACGGATTGGTTAAGACGTTCAGTCTGACCATTGGTCTCCGGATGAAAGGCTGATGAAAAGGACAAAGAGATACCAATCTTATTACAGAACGCCCTCCAGAACCTAGACACAAACTGTACTCCCCTATCAGAAACGATATTCTCAGGAACACCATGCAGTTTGACAATATTATCCATGAACACGGACGCCAAGACCTTTGCAGAGGGTAATTTACACAAAGGAATAAAATGACACATTTTGCTGAATCTGTCAACCACCACAAATATCACGGTTTTACCCTCAGAGCACGGCAAGTCCGTGATAAAGTCCATGGACAGATGTGACCAAGGTCTACTAGGTATGGGTAAAGGATGTAACTCACCCATAGGTCGTGTCTTGGTATTCTTGGACCTGGCACAAGTGTTACACGCAGTTACAAAAAGCCTGAACATCTCTGGAGATTGACGGCCACCAATACTGCCTAGAGACCAACTCCTTGGTGGCATTGATGCCAGGATGTCCACACAAAACAGAATTATGGCACTCACCCAGCAGTTGCAATCGCAAATGAGCCGGCACAAACAATTTGTCATTGGGGGTACCAATGGGAGCAAGATGTTGTCCTGCCGAGATTTCAGAAGCGAGGTCAGATGAGGTAGCGGCCACGATGATATCAGCTGGCAGGATGGGCTCAGGAGGGACGTCAGGAGGCTGATACGCCTTGAAACTTCGGGATAAGGCATCGGCCTTAACGTTCTTGCTCCCGGGTCTGAAGGTAACACAAAAATCAAAACGAGTAAAGAATAAAGCCCACCTCGCCTGTCTAGGATTCAATCGCTTAGCCGATTCTAAAAACATTAAATTCTTATGATCCGTGAGGACCGTAATGCGGTGAAATGCCCCTTCTAAAAAATGACGCCATTCCTCAAATGCCCACTTGATTGCAAGTAACTCCCTATTACCAATGTCATAATTCCTCTCGGCAGGAGAGAACTTGCGGGAGAAGAAGGCGCATGGCATAAGATTAGTTAAGGTGGAAGACCCCTGGGACAGTACAGCCCCCACACCATCCTCAGACGCATCCACCTCAACTACAAAAGGCTTACTTTGATCAGGCTGGACCAACACAGGAGCATTAATAAAACACTGCTTTAACCTTTCAAAGGCCTCAATAGCTGCAGGGGGCCAATTGACCAGATCAGCCCCCTTGCGAGTCAAATCCGTAATGGGTTTGGCTACCACAGAAAAATTTTTGACAAATTTACGATAAAAATTAGCAAACCCCAGAAATCGCTGGAGCGCCTTCAAAGAGGAAGGTCGCACCCAATCCACAATGGCCTGTACTTTAACTGGGTCCATTTTGAAAGAAAAAGGGGTGAGAATGTATCCCAAAAAGGCCACTTCCTGAACACCAAAGGTACACTTCTCCCCTTTAACGAACAACTTGTTTTCACGCAACACCTCCAGCACTTGCCTGGTGTGAGATACGTGACTTTCCCAGTCTGCAGAAAAAATCAGGATGTCATCAATATAGACAATTACAAATTTCCCAATAAATGGTCTAAAAATGTCATTGACAAAGTTTTGGAAAATTGCCGGAGCATTACTTAACCCAAAAGGCATTACCAAGTACTCATAATGACCTTCCGGGGTATTAAAAGCAGTTTTCCATTCGTCCCCCTCACGAATCCTGATTAGGTTGTATGCCCCCTTCAAACCCAGCTTGGTGAACCAACAGGCCCCCTGGACCTGATTCAGCAAGTCAGGAATAAGGGGCAACGGGTATCTGTTTTTAACAGTGATTTTATTGAGCTCCCTGTAATCGATACAGGGCCTCAATCCTCCATCCTTTTTACCAACAAAGAAAAAACCTGCCCCCATGGGAGAAACTGAAGGCCGGATGTGACCCTTGGCCAGACTCTCCTTGAGATAATCCCTCATGGACTGACGTTCAGGAGTAGAGAGATTATAAATGCGACCTTTGGGATATTTGGATCCCTCAATAAGGTCGATGGCGCAATCATATTGCCGGTGAGGAGGGAGGAACTCAGTCTCGGACATGGAAAAAACGTCCGAAAAATCGCCGATATACTTGGGCAAGGAAAGAGACTCAGTGGTACCTCCAAACAGCAATACTGATTTACAACATTTGTCACAATTCATTCCCCATTTTTCCAATTCACCTACCGACCAGTTGATCACAGGGTTGTGGTCCTGTAACCATGGCAGACCTAAAACAAGGTCGGCAGGTAAATCCTTTAATACAAGGAAGGAACAAGTCTCGGTATGGGTAATTCCTACAGTTAATACAACCTCAGGAGTACAAAACTCCACTCTCCCATTATTCAATGGAGTGGAATCCAGTGCGATAATTTCAATCACCTTCCTTAAAGGAACTAGCGGAATCCCCACAGATTGTATAAAATCAAAATCAATAAAATTAATGGCAGAACCAGAATCAACAAAAGCCTTACCGGACCCCCTGAGTTGGTTGTACGCAATGGAGATAGGTAATAATACTTTCCTCCTTACCACCGCTGGGGTTACCTTACTTCCGGCAGAAAGCTCTCTAGAGGGCAGAAGTTTCGGGCATTGCTGGAGCCAGTGGTTCGTCTCACCGCAGTAGAAACAGGTTCCATTCAAGCGTCTCTGATCTCTCAAAGTTCCTCCCCACTGTATGGACTCCTCCGGGACCCTGGTAGAAGGTGGACTCAGAAGAGGGGATTCAGGCAGGACGACACCCTGAGGAATATCTGAACGTTCCCTCCGTCTCTCCCTCACTCGACGATCCAGTTTAATGGCTAGTGTCATGGCCGCCTCTAGGGTGTCAGGAGTAGGGTAACTGACAAGTAAGTCCTTAAGATGGTCAGACAGCCCCACCCTAAACTGGCTTCTCAAAGCAGGGTCATTCCATCCAGAGGAAACACACCACTTTCTAAACTCAGCACAGTAATCCTCTACTGGACGGTTACCCTGCCGAATGTCTCTGAGCTGAGTCTCAGCTACAGAAGTCAAGTCAGGCTCCTCATATAATAGGCCTAAGGCCTGAAAAAATGCTTCCACAGACTGCAAGCTTGGGGAGTCAGGCGGTAAAGAAAGGCCCATTCCTGCGGATCACCTTGCAGCAAGGAAATAATTATTCCTACCCGCTGCTGCTCGGCACCCGAGGAGTGAGGACGTAAGCGAAAATACAATTTTACGCTCTCCTTAAAGGAACGGAAAGTTTTCCGGTCCCCCAAAAACCGATCCGGCAATTTAACATGAGGTTCCACAATGGGGTTAGATGTGGAGGGAGCCGCTACTAGTGCAGGTTGTAGCTGCTCCTGATGTAGGAGCCTCTCGGCCAGGTCCTGGATCATCTGCGCCATACCCTGAACCTGGTCCGTGAGCACCCGCAATTGCTCCATATGATACGGCCTGTGATTCTGTCACGGGGGAGACAAGGGAAGGTGTGCCCTGTACTTGAACCCCCCTTCTTTCCCTACCTACTTGCCTCAAACGGCCCTAGGCGGCCGCGGACAACCACGAAGACGTTCCCTATACTGGGTAAGTGCAGAGGGAGGGAAAGGGAACACAGGGAGAGACAAAACACAGACGGAACAAACACAATGATAGAGTAGTCAGCAAGCCGGGTCAAACACAGGAGATAGCGTAAATACCAGGGGTCAAGAGAAGAGAGGTCCAAGTCCAAAGTCAGAGTCCAAATAGCAAATCCAAAACACAAGGTCGCACAAGCACTGATCAAAAGTATAAACTAATCACAGGCATCTGAGTGAGGCAGTTGCCATCTTTAAATAGCCCACCCAGGATCATGTGATGTGGCCAGCATCACATGACCTGAGGCGGAGCAAGCTGTCCAAACAATATGCAAAGTAGCCATGTGGTGTGATCAGCACCACATGGCTAAACCCAAACAGAGAATTAACTCATGAAGTGCTGGCTGACAAGACCAGCACTTCAATTCCCTATTGCTCGTCTCTAGGGGGGCGGAGAGGTCCGGCGATGTCGTGCAGAGGGAGCGCGACGCCGACCTCGCATGACAGCCAGTCTGTCCAGTTTTAGTGGTAAACAAGTTTGGCTTTTTCACTCCAAAACATACTCTTCTTTAAAGCTTATGATAGCTATGGAAAATTACTAACTTCTTGTTATTAGCTAGAAAGTTACAAAAGTCTGTATTTATTAACCCTTTGTGTTTATTAACCCCGGTGTGTGTCATTTGCATGTGTCATGCAAATGACACATACCACTCTAGACCAAAAAGATTCTGTCTGTAAGATCTGACTCTGACCCCTTACACCTATCGTAAATAAGGAAAAATCCTAAACGGTTTGGCAGACTGATCAACACTAGATTGCTAGGAATTTTGCATAGACATTGGCATCATTGATGCCAGCATCCAAGTCCCTCCTCTCTTCATATGATCGACAGCACTGTGTTTTTGATTATTAGCTTCCTATAATACTGTGGTATTAGAAGGTTCACCCAATACCAATATATGAGTAATTCTCATTATATACTAGAAAGATTCCCCTTAAAAAAGCATTGAAGAAACTTACGTCAGGGTGTTGGTATCTACCCACTGGTCTTTATTTATTTTAACTTGTTCTTTGTGCATCTGCAGGACCCTAGAAGAGAGTACTTCTTTGGTGTTATTTAATCTGTTCAAGCACTGTATGTATTCTCAAAAGCTGTCTATAGGTGGCACTGTTTCGTTAATTATTCCCTGTCTCAGCAGAGGGAATTAGCTTTTCCCTCTGAGGGAGGAGTTTTATAGTCAGGACTGAATCAGACTCTTCAGTTTTAGTTTAGAGAGAGAAAGTGAGTCTCGGTCTGCTAGTGAGAAACTCAGCTTTAGAAACAACTCAGGGACTACTACTCCTATTATCATTATAGTTGCCCTTTGCCTGTATACAGTTTTTGGGAAGAGACTGTACTGTAACTTGCCTTGGAACTGCATCTTGATATACGTGACTGTACTACAACTCCCATTCTGCACTTTAGTAAAGAGAGGCATTTATATCTCCTGCTTTGTACCCGTACAACACTCTTAACACCAAGGGCACACTGACTACCATCGGGCAGGGTATGCCCCAAGGGAGGAAAGGGTGCGACTTCGTATCATTGCCCTGGCATCGATGTGAGGATTGTCACTGTGAATAAGTATTGCAGTCAAAGCCACTACCTTTAGAATCGATCTCTGCGCTCCTCCCAGGCTGCAGCACAATCAGCAGTTTTTATGCTTGGTAATATTTAGTGTTGAGTAAATCGAAGTATCTAAAGTGGACTTCGATCCAAATTTCAGGGGAAATTCGATTTGCTGCAAAGCCGAATTTCCTTGTGCTTTGTGGTAACTAATCAATTTTCACTGAAATGGCAGTAAAAAAAAATCATACTCACCTCATCCATTTGAGTGCGAAGAGGCCGCCACAGCCATGAGGTGAAAATCTCATGATAGGTGACATATGATGTCACCATGCCAGCCAGCATGATGCCATCATTACGCCCCATACAAGATTGATCTTCAATCAAGATGGCCATGGTGGCCTCTTCACATTCAAATGGATGAGGTATTATTATTTTCTTTAACTCATTGACCCCCTTAAACGTCCTCATTTTTCATCTCAGATGCCACCATCAGTGTTGAACGCGGCATCTGAGGGGTTCGTTGACGGGGGCAGTGAAATCGCCGTTCCCCATCATTGTGCCTGCTACTTACAAAGAAATGCATTTTCTGGGTGAAGTAATTTGTCACAAAGCAAATTTCTTTGTGAAATTCAGCGGAATCAAATTTTTGTCAACCTAGCTCATCTCTAGTAGGGTGTCCTACTATGTAAATTTGTTGCATTATTGGTACTTATTACAGTTGGTATAATCTTTCTAGTACAAAATCATGTCTGTTGAATTACTATTATTTATATTTTAGCTAATAATTTGATGAATTAGTAATAAAGATGTATTTCAATTTTTATCATTGCTGAGTGCTTTCATTCGTATCAGGGTTATTAGTGTATTTGTCATACCCACATATGATATATTTGTATAATGGCCCTATTACTATCATTTCTCATGCAGAAAGTAATTTACAATCACTCGTACTTCTATCAAACATCTGATTCACTGTGTAACGCTACGTTCACAGTAGCGTTTGGAATCTGGTAGCCTGTTTGGCATTGCCAGATACGACTGTGTACCATTGGATCCCCATTGACTATAATGGGATCTGGTTGTGATCTGGCCACTTTTCCACCATAAATGTCGGGTTTCAAACTGCCAAAAAACGATGTGCCAGATCAGGCAGCCGGATCAGCATTCCGCAGATTTCAACCCGGCATAACAAGTGGTACTTCCCAGTTGGTTATGTCTCAAAATTATACAAAATTTCTATTAATCAGATTCATAACAAACTTTTTTTTGTGTCACCAGAACAGGTGTTTTTTAATATGTTTATTTTCAATAGAATTTGATTTTTTTTATACACATAAAGTCATGGGAACAAAAAGTGCTCCTGGAGTGAAAGGAATTACCCATAAAGCTCACGAGTAAAAAGAAAGTGACAGGAACACATTTGTTGCAGTGATTCAAGGCTTCCTGTGCAATCACAAGGTAGAAAACTATGTTGAGCTGGTTGAGACTATGGTAAAAAAGTATAGTACTGTGGGTAGCTGGATATCCCTCAAAGACCATATTATTGATGTTCTTCTTGATAATTTCAAGGAGAACATGAGGGCAATTTGTAAATACTACTTACTATCAGAAACAAAAATAGTGTTACACAGGGTCATTACTGTAAAGAGAACTAACAGAACTAAAAGTTTACAATTGTTGGGCAGGTTATTGGGGTTGAACATCCTTACAAGTGCTCGTTGCCTATAATCTGCCCCTGTAAAGGAACATCCAATGAATAGGCAAAACGTTTGTTCATTGGATGAAACAATCATTCATGCTGACACCATTTCTGGCCAGCAGATCATACTCTCTTCGAAGCACTCTACTGCCCAGGACCAATGCAGCCATATGTGGACAAGCCATAGCAGCATTAGCGCTTTGCCTCCTCCAACAAGCAGCCAATGGTTCCCGACAATTGTCTGCTCAATCAATGCATGCAAATTCAAGCATAACTATACATCCTATATGACTGTGAACATTTAACTCCATATAAAATGCCCTAGTGTCATTTGAAGCCTGACTTTAGTGCTCTAACATTCCAACTTATTTTATTGAATGAATCAAAATTTTGTTACCTAGATGGTAATCTTAGCGGTAAGGTCTACAGGGGCTTTAACTGATATATGCTTGTCCATACACTGCTCTTTAGACAAGATACTTTAGGATAATTTAGGTACATGTATCTCAATGTATGTATGAGTAGAAAGAGGTGACAAAAAGCATCTCTAGCGTCTCTGAGTTTGGAGGACTCAGCACTAGATTGACAGACCATAGATTTTAATGAGAAGTAAGTAATGCTTCACTTCACCGTACTACAGAAGAACGTTTGCTGCCGGTTTCCCATGGAGATTACTGCAGGTGGCAAAGGGTGCTAGTAGCAGGACACACTGTAATGACATTGTTCAACATGGAAAACCCCTTTAAAGGATCACCGTGCTTTCAGAAAACATTTGATATGTTATTGGGACGTATCAAAAAATTATGATCAGTGGGGGTTTCACGCTGAGACCCCCATAATCTCTAGAACAAGGGGAGACAAGTGCTAACTTAGAGGGATCACTCTCTTCGTTGCATAAGACGGATGCAAAATGGGTCCATAGACATTCTATTGAATCTATCTCACTTCCTGTTCTGCAGTGAAGAGAGAGAACGCACTAAGCAAGCCCTTCTCTCCCCATGCTCTAGAGATCAGAGGGGGTCTCTGTGCTCAGACCCCCACCGAACAAAACTTTTGATATGTCCCTATAACATATCAGAGGTTTTCTGAAAGCACAGTGACACTTCACAGAAGGTAACTGTAACTTATATGAGTAATATTACAATTATTTTTTAAATTTTGCACAACTTTTTTCAGCCTCAAAAAAATGAATGGGTCCGCAGGCCGAAAATACAGTAACGTGCATGTGGCCTTACATAGTTACATAGTTGTTAAGGTTGGAAAAAGACAACAGTCCATCAAGTCCAACCTGTAATCCCGCTATATCAATCCCTGGATCAATGTCCATCTTCCTTTTAAAAAGGGGTTGGGCCAAGTGAAAGGGTGAGTAATACAAGATTTCTATACATTGTCATAAGCCTCAATTTTATTTTGAATTAAAAAGTCATCTAAACCCTTTTTGAAGCCATCTATTGTATTTGCTGTGACCAGCTCCTGTGGCAGGCTATTCCAGAGATTCACAGACCTTACTGTAAAGAATGCTTGTCGCCTCTTATGACTGAATCTTTTTTTCTCCAGATGTAGGGAGTGGCCTCGTTTTTTGAGGGGGTTTAACACAGAATAGCTTCCCTTGATATTTTTTGTATGGTCCGTTTATATATTTGTACAGGTTAATCATGTCCCCCTTAGATGTCTTTTTTCAAGGCTAAACAAATTCAGTTCATTTAATCTTTGCTCATAACTAAGATCTTCCAGGCCCTTTATGAGTTTAGTTGCTCTCCTCTGTACTTTTTCTAACTCCAGGGCATCCTTTTTATGGATTGGTGCCCAGAACTGAACTGCATATTCCAGTTGAGACTGTACCAAAGCTTTGTATAATGGCAATATTACATCCCTGTCCCGCGAGTCCATACCTCTTTTAATACAAGACAAAATTCTGTTGGCCTTAGAGGCAGCTGACTGGCATTGCATGCTGTTATTTAGTCTATGATCTACAAATACACCCAGATCCTTCTCAACAAGTGACTTTCCCAGTTTTACTCCCCCTAGGACATATGCTGCATGCAAATTATTTGCCCCCAAGTGCATAACTTTACATTTATCTATATTTATCATTTGCCAAGTGGAGGCCCAAACAGTAAGTTTGTCCAGGTCAGCTTGTAACTTATTAACATCTTCCATAGACTGGACTGTATTACAAAGTTTGGTGTCATCTGCAAACATAGAAACAGCACTATTAATCCCATCCTCTATGTCATTAATGAATAAGTTAAATAATAGCGGACCCAGCACAGAACCTTGGGAAACACCAGTTATAACCAGGGACCATTCAGAGTAGAAATCATTGACCACAACTCTCTGGATACGATCATGAAGCCAATTTTCAATCCAATTACAAATGATATTTTCTAAACCAATAGACCTCATTTTACCCATTAGCCGTCCATGAGGGACAGTATCAAATGCCTTTGCAAAGTCCAAAAACACTTTCCTTTGTCTAGGCTTCTACTCACCTCCTCATTAAAACAAATCAGGTTAGTTTGACAGCTTCTGTTCTTAGTAAAACCATGTTGGCTATCACTTATATTATTGGCAGTTACATAATCCTGTATGTAGTCTCGTAGAAGGCCCTCAAACATTTTTCCCACTATGGATGTTAAGCTTACTGGTCTATAATTTCCTGGTGAAGACCAAGCACCCTTTTTGAAAATGGGCATCACATTCGCCTTGCGCCAGTCTCTTGGCGAATAAAGAATCGGTAAATATTATGAACAGAGGCAAAGCAATAACTGAACTGAGCTCCTTTAGAACTCTAGGGTGTAATCCATCTAGACCCGGGGCCTTGTTCACCTTTAATTTTTTTAGCATATTAAGGACCATATCTACAGTCAGCCAGGTAAGTACGTTATTTGAGGTATTTCCACCAGTGGTACCACCCTCATGAGATGCCCTCTCTTCTTTTGTATATACAGAGCTAAAAAACCCATTTAGGAGCTCTGCCTTCTCTCGATCCCCAGTGACCAACACCCCATTACCATCATTTAGGGTTCCTACATGTTCTGACCTTGGTTTTTTTTTGCATTTATGTATTTGAAGAATGTTTTGGGGTTGTTCTTACTTTCTTTGGCCACCTGTATTTCATTCTGTATTTTCGCTGATTTTATTACCCTCTTACATTTTTTTTTTAGTTCTTTAAGGCTACAGCTGTCCCCTCCGATTTGTATTTCTTAAAGGCCCTCTTTTTGTCGTTTATTGCACTTTTTACACTATTTGTAAGCCACATGGGGCTTCATTTTATTTGCTCGCCTTACTTTGTGAAAGCACAGTCTTCACCAGTGTGGAGTATTCCATTCACTAGGCTCTTCTGATGTCTATGGGAATTTCTCAGACTACCACTTACTCTTATAGACAATGGTACAAAGTGGTAGTCTGACGTCCTATGTCTCTCATGATGCACTAACATAGCTGTAAGCATATTATATCAAGGCTAAATTTAAGGCCTCTTTCACACGGGTAATACAGATTTTGCCAGGATCTGTTCAGGAAAAAACTGATGGTTTTGCACAGAAGTTTTTTTCTGTGATTGCGTTCAGTGTGTACATTTCGTCTATCCGGATTGCATGCGTTTTTCACACTCTTGAAGAAAAACTAAATAGCAATCTACATCTCCTAGTAACCATCAGTGACAGACGCATTGCATCCGGATGTCTTCCGTTTTTCACACAACCACCATTCACTTCTATGGGGCCAGAGCTGCAGGAAAAACACACAATATAGAACATGCAGCGATTTTTCCTGAACGCAGAGATGATGCGTGAAAAATGGGTCAGGATTCAGTCCGGAGGCTCTGTGTTCACTACACACATCACATGCGGTCCGAAAACTTACTTGTGTAAAAGGGCCCTAACTAGAGATCTGAATTCTACTCAATGGGGGTCATCAATAATGGCGTAATTTGCGCCAAAAACATACTAACTGTCATGGGAAGCAGGCGGCGCGCTTCCCTCATGCAGCGCCCCCCCTAGAGACGAGCAGTAGGGAATTGAAGTGCTGGTCTGGTTAGCCAGCACTTCATCAGTTAATTCTCTGTTTGGGTTTAGCCATGTGGTGCTGATCACACCACATGGCTACTTTACATATTGTTTTGACAGCTTGCTCCGCCTCAGGTCATGTGATGCTGGCCACATCACATGATCCTGGGCGGGCTATTTAAAGATGGCAACTTCCTCACTCTGTGCCTGTGATTAGTCTTCTCTCTTTGATCAGTGCTGTGTGTGACCTTGCTGTATTGGATATTTTGGTATTTCGGATTTTGGACTCGGACTTTGACTATTCTTTGCTTGACCCTTGGTATGTGATGTGACCTCCTGTATTTTGACCCGGCTAGTTTACCATTCTGTTATTGTGTTTGTACTGTCTGTGTTTGGTCTCTCCCTGTGTATCCCTTTCCCTCCCTGTGCACTTACGCAGTATAGGGAACGCCGCCAAGTTACGGTGTTGCCGCTTAGGGCTCCAACTGTAAGTAGGTAGGGAAAGAGGTGGGGTTCAGTACAGGGCACACTTTCCCTTGTCTCCCCCGTGACAGAATCACAGGCCATACCATATGGAGCCGTTGCGGGTTCTCTCGGACCAGGTGCAGGGCATGGCGCAAATGATCCAGAGCCTGGCTGAGCGACTCCAGCATCAGGAGCAGTTGCAGACGGTACCAGCAGTAGCTCCCTCCCTACCTAGTTCTAACATTGAACCACATGTTAAGTTGCCGGACCAGTTTTTGGGGAATCGAAAAACTTTCCATTCTTTTAAGGAGAGTGTTAAATTATATTTTCGTTTACGTCCACACTCCTCGGGTTCTGAGCAGCAGCGCGTAGGAATTATTATTTCCTTGCTGCAAGGGGATCCACAGGAGTGGGCATTTTCTTTGCCATCTGACTCCCCGTGTCTGTTTTCTGTGGAGGCGTTTTTTCAGGCCCTAGGTTTGTTATATGAGGAACCGGATTTGGCCGCGGTAGCTGAGACTCACCTCAGGGACATTCGGCAGGGTAACCGTCCAGTAGAGGATTACTGTGCTGAGTTTAGAAAGTGGTGTGTCTCCTCTAGGTGGAATGACCCAGCTTTGAGAAGCCAGTTTAGGGTGGGGCTGTCTGACCATCTTAAGGACTTGCTAGTTAGTTATCCTACTCCTGACACCCTAGAGGCGACCATGACGTTAGCTATTAAACTGGATCGACGGGTGAGAGAGCGACGGAGGGAACATTCAAGTACTTCTCAAGTTGTTGTCTTGCCTGAAACCCCTCTTCTAAGTCCACCTCCCACCAGGGTCCCGGAGGAGCCCATGCAGCTGGGAGGAACTTTGAGAGATCAGAGACGCTTGAAAGGAGCCTGTTTCTACTGCGGTGATATGAACCACTGGCTCCAGCAGTGCCCGAAACGTCCGCCCTCTAAAAAGCTTTCTGCCGTAAGGAAGGTAACCCCAGAGGTGGTAAGAAAGAAAGTTTTATTACCTATCTCCATTACATACAACCAACTCAGGGGGTCTGGTAAAGCTTTTGTTGATTCGGGGTCTGCCACTAATTTTATTGATTTTGATTTTGTACAATCTGTGGGTATTCCGCTAGTTCCTTTAAAGGAGGTGATTCAGATTATCGCACTGGATTCCACTCCATTGAATAATGGGAGAGTGGAATTTTGTACCCCTGAGGTGATCGTTACTGTGGGAATTACTCATACCGAAACTTGTTCCTTTCTAGTATTAAAGGATTTACCTGCTGACCTCGTTTTAGGTCTGCCATGGTTACAGGATCACAACCCTGTGATCAACTGGTCGGTAGGTGAATTGGAAAAGTGGGGGGTTAACTGTGACAAATGTTGCAAATCTATATGGCAGTTTGGAGGTACCACTGAGTCTCTTATTTTGCCTGAGTATATCAGAGATTTTTCGGTCGTCTTCTCCATGTCCGAGACTGAGTTCCTCCCTCCTCATCGGCAATATGATTGTACCATTGACATCATTGAGGGATCCAAGTATCCCAAGGGCCGCATATATAACCTCTCGACTCCAGAGCGTCAGTCCATGAGGGACTACCTTAAGGAAAGTCTTGCCAAGGGTCATATCCGGCCTTCGGTTTCCCCTATGGGAGCGGGGTTTTTCTTTGTTGGTAAGAAGGATGGAGGGTTGAGGCCTTGTATTGACTACAGAGAACTTAACAAAATCACGGTCAAGAACAGGCGCCTTCCTCTTAACTTATTTTCTACCTACAGCTCCCATATCCTCTTTCTCCTCTACAAGAACTGCGGCAAAGTGTCTGATGAAGGCCTGGATAGGCCGAAAACGTTAACACGGTCATTGCCGTAAATAAAAAGAAACACACAATTTCAAAATTAAGTGGCTGTTATTATTCTGATTCAGACCACACTTGCGACTTTTAAAGAATATTTGCGACATTTCCATTAGTAAATTGCGACTCTTGTCTCAGACTCAGGACGTTTTTGTCATTGTTTTGTTTTGTTGAATGACAATTTACTGACAAAACCCTGTTGTTTAGCTCATTTATATCATTCTGTTTACTTACCTATCACTTCTTCCCACAACAGGTTGGTTTTTCTTTTCATAGATGCGACTTTTTGACAAAAAGTTGCATCTTTATGCCATAAATGCAGCTTTTTACACAAAACACCACCACAAAAGCTGGCTTAATTGTCTGCAACAATTTGAGCCATTTCTGCCGATAAGAGAATGATGAATGAGACGTAATATGCGCCAATTTAATAGCCCCACCCACTTTGAAATGTATAACTGATTTCTGGCGTGATGCATTCTTTATGGTGAAAATTGTGGAGAAAACAGTTGATATATTTGGTGCAAATTAAAACGCCATTCTTTTTGGCACATTTTACGCCATAATTCTGGAGCAACATGCTTAATAAATGTCCTCCAATGTCTCTCTCCTAGATATCAGATTGCATGCAAACATTGTTTAGAAGGAACTTTTTAGGAACCATGATTTCCAAAAGCAATAAAAGAGACCGCAACCCAACAACAGTACTGGTGTAAATGTCACCGGTGGTCCCAAATACTATCAATTCCAAATACAAAGCACTGGAAGGACATGAACAGTTTTAAAAATAAAAGCAGAAACGTATCCTGACAATTTGTGAAATATAAGAACATCATGTAGGTGTCTACTCAGATTCTTTATAGACACAAGTAGCAGCTGCAAACTTAACTCAGGGTATCCTTTACATCACAAGCATGCAGCCTGTTTCTTTTAGAAAAAAAAAATTCTATGATCTTAATCCTATAGAGCAGGCAAAAACCTTTACAAAGCATAATCCTTGTGAAGTCAGGACTGACGCACTGGGCATGATGTCTACCCAATGACAGTTGAAATCACACCAGACCTTTGTAGACCTTTCACTAACCCTGTGGGAGAACAGAGTCCCCAGTCACCCAGGCACATTCCACAAGACAGCTGCTCCTTTCTAGGATAGCAGAATAACTTTCAGCATCAAGAATTAAAGAAGTAATTTCTAGGCAGAGAAAGAGAAGAAGAAATACTTACCCTTTCCAACAACAGATCAGATCCAAGAGCAGCAAATGATCTCTATGATGAGTAAATCCAGTCTAGTGTTGTAGCAATCCACAAGGCAAGGGTGCAATCAGATAGATAGGTCTTGTCAGTGAGATTAAGTTGTGCTCTGGTAAAGGCAGTCTGGCCATGCAGAGAGATCCTTGTGAGCCTAGGATTAGTGCCAGTCACCTAGGCTTCTATGTAGTGTAGCAGGGCACTGTCCCTGAAGTTGCGAGGACAGATTGTGTGTGAATGTGTCACCACACTGCACAGTGCAAGAGGCTGGGATAAGGCAGGACAGCCCTCTCTGGTCTCAGATTTCACAGGCAACTGGCAGCCAGTGCAATGCTACTGTGGAGATGATATAGACCTCAATACTGTCACTAGCTGCACAGAGGGATGATATCGAGAGAGGAAGAATGGAAACCTATTGCATCAGATAAAATCTGCATATCATTTGTTTCCGTACTGTTGTTCATGCAGCCTATGCAAAATTCTGATCTATGGAGTCTGCACTTCAGGCAGATACCGTACATTTACTGATACATTGCAGAAAAGCATCAGGACAGGAGAGAGATGGCTGATTGCCTAGACTGGTTATAACTGTACCAGATGGGAGACATTAAAGTCCACATTTACTAGACATTGTCATAAATTGTGCAAAAAGTTGATTCAAATCAGCACTTTTTGACACAAATAGTTTTACAGACATCCACTGTCAGGGGTACACCAATCTGTACTGCTTTCTGAGGTGAACATTGAAACAGTGCCCCCTTCCCATGCCAAATTGTCAATCTAACCCATCCAGCCCTACTGTTAACCTTTTTCCTGACGAGGCAATTTTACATTTTTGAGTCTTTGTTTTTCGCTCTTTCCAGAGCCATAACTTTTTTTAAATTTTTCTGCTCACATAGCCATATGAGGGCATGCTTGTTTTTGCAGGACAAGTAGTACTTTCTAATGCCACCATTTAATATTGATTAGGAGGTAGTGTGAGGTGGGAAAAAATTCCAAATGGTGTAGAATTGGGAAAAAATTCTGCCACAGTTTTACGGGGTTCTTTTTTTTTTTTCTTCTTTATAGCATACACTATGCATAAAACTGACTTGTGCTCTTTATTCTCCCGGTCAGTACAAATCCGTCAATACTATATATATATATATATATATATATATATATATATATATATATATATATATATATATATATATATATATAGTTTTTTTGCATTTTGATACTGAAAAAAAAAAATGTTTGTAGTCATTTTCTGACCCCTATTACTTTTTTGTAGTTTCATGTGGACTGCTGTGTGAGGGCTCATTTTTTGCGGGGTGATCTGTACTTTTCATTGATACCATTTTGGGATGTGTACCATTCATTGATACCATTTTGGGATGTGTACCATTTTTTGATCACTTTTATTTTATTTTTTGTGGGAGGGGAAGCAACCAAAAAACAGCAGATCAACCATTTTGACCCTTTGTTTATTTAGTCTTTTTCCATATGGGATAAATATTTTATATTTTGATAGTACGAGCATTTTTGCACCCGGTGATACCCGTGATGTGTGTTTTTTTTTGTTTTGTTTTGTTTTTCATTTTGGAGAAGGGGGTGATTTGAATTTTTATATTTTTTTAACTTTTTTATTTTTAAAAATATTTTTAAACACTCTTTTATTGTTTCCATAGGGAACTATAAAAAGCAATCATTGGATTGCTTCTCTCATAGACTTGAATGCGTTAGCATTGTTTCTATGGAGCCCTATATGCAGGGGCTCCATAGAAACTACTATGCAGCAGCCTCCTGTCATCCTGTCAGCTCCTACGATTGCCACATGGGGGAGTCAGAGCATACCCGAAAGCATGTACGTCCGGTATTTCAGATGCTCAGATGCCATGGTCAGGTTTGATGACAGCATCTGAAAGGTTAAATGTCTGTGATTGGCATTACCACCGGTTGCGGACATTAGCCGTGGGTGCCTGCTATATGAAACAGTAGGCACCCGGTTGCGATAGCGTCTGCTCCGTTCCGGTTCGGTAGCCATCTTAAAAGACCCAACATGTGATCTACTATTATGTCTCATTTTGGGAAGGGGTTAAAGACATACTTGCAAAACATTACATACAGCACTACAAAACATATAGGATATTACAGTGCCACATACCTCTTCAGTAGATGTTCATTTTCCTCATCTTCTCCATTCAGACCAGACTGCCATGATGATTTCTTTCAGCCATCTCTTGTCTCTACAGAGTTTGACAAACATCTTAGTTTCCTACTTTTCCATCATCCTCCCACCTTCTGAACACCCCATCCTGTCCCCGCTACTGTCATAAACATAATGCCCCCTAAAAATAATTGACCTAAACTGATATTGTTCTCACTAGATATCTGATAAGACGTACACGTGTCCTATTAAATTATTTAAGTACCTGAATGGACAACATTAAAAAAAAACCTTTATTGTAAATAAATTAAAATGATAGTCACTTTCCACTGGAAACTCTGGTTCAGGCTAAGCAACGGTGAGCCCGGGGTGCATTTCTCAACATATATATCGCAACAACTGGACCAACTATAGCCACAAAGGTCAGCGTCAGAGAATGGTTCAGGATACTTTGTTTTAACACTATCCTGATTAATACTGAGTATTCAACTGATCGCTGACTTATGAATAGTGGATAAACAGAAATGGAGGGTACACCTGATGGTTGTTAGTGGTATCTACCATCATATTCATATTACTTGTCCCTTCCAATATTCTGTACATAACAGCCACTATACAATAATCTGCTACCTATCATGGTCTTCAATTCGTACTTTTAAAAGAAAGTCATTCCCCACTATAGCAAAAAAAAAAGAAAAAAAAAAAGAAAAAGAAAAGCATAAAAGCTCAACTCCTGGGATGGTAGAATAGGGATGGGTCTTACCGGTCCCAGGGTTTTGCTTGAAGTATTCCCGGACCAGGATCACGATCAATGGTTAGTAGTTCACCCCCACCCCGATTACTGTCCTGTATATCCAGTAGTTCTCAATATGCTTCAAATGGTGCGATAAAGGGCTGGGACCAATGCTAGCCCTGAAGTGCCCTAACAAAGCTAGCATGCCCTAATGACCTCCTAAATACAGAGTCATCGCCCTGAAAAGAGCGGCCCCGTCCGGAACCTCTCCCTATACTCGAGGCCCTAGACGACCCTGATAATACATATAATGCATGATGAGTCTTGGGCTTAAAACTAGATGAAACGCGTTGGGACACTGTACCTATAGACCTTGCAATATCAACAACCTTTCTACCTAGCTTGTGAAGTGTATTCAAGATTTGGGCGGTCAAATCTATATGCATTATCAGGGTCGTCTAGGGCCTCGAGTATAGGGAGAGGTTCCGGACGGGGCCGCTCTTTTCAGGGCGATGACTCTGTATTTAGGAGGTCATTAGGGCATGCTAGCTTTGTTAGGACACTTCAGGGCTAGCATAGGTCCCAGCCCTTTATCGCACCATTTGAAGCATATTGAGAACTAGTGTATATACAGGACAGTAATCGGGATGAACTACTAACCATTGATCGTGATCCTGGTCCTGGAATACTTCACGCAAAACCCTGGGACCGGTAAGACCCATCCATATTCTACCATCCCAGGAGTTGCGCTTTTATGCTTTTCTTTTTTTTTTGCCTTTGTGGGATGCTTTTTGTTTTGCTATAGTGGGGAATTACTTTCTTTTACGAAGTAAAAGTACGAAGTACGAATTAAGGGTTATGTTTTAATATTTACTACTGCTCCCTCTAAATACGCTAGTTTCTACTGCGGTAGACAGAGGTCAGATCTTTTGATCAACATGGAGGAAAAAGAAAAACAAACACTTGTGCTGCACGCATGATGCCATGTGCGCAGTAGGTAGCAAGCCGCGCTGATATTGTGCCAGGGTGCCCTCCACAGTAATAGTGCTCCCAAAAGTCGCACCAATAGTAACAATTCTCTGCCAGAGTGCACTTACTGTTAACAATGTCCCCAATAGCAATAATGTCCCCCATTGTGCCCCAGAAATAATAATGCTTCCATAGTATCAATACTAATAATCATGTTCCCCATAGTCCTCCAGTTGTAAAAAGATCACAATAATGCCTTCCAGTAGTAATAATTCTCCTTATAATGTGTGCCAATAGAAAAATGCCCCCTTATAATATGTACCAGTACAAAAAATACCCCCTTATAATGTGCACAAATACAAAAATAACCCCTTATAATGTGTAGCAGTTAGAAATGAGCGAGCATACTCGTCCGAGCTTGATACTCGTTCGAGTATTAGGGTACTCGTAAGTGCTCGCTACTCGGACGAGTATCTCGCCATGCTCGAGGAAATGGCATCTCCCGCCTTTTGAATTTTTGGTGGCTATAAACTCAGCCAATCACAAGCCAGGAGACTCTGCGGTACACCCAGCATCACGTGGGGCCCTTACATGTCGATAGCAGGGGTTGGCTGGCCTGATCAGGTGAACCTGGAATATACTAGTGACTGCCCGCAGTGCTCGGCTCAGTCGCTGCCTGGATGCCGTTAGGGACAGATCTGCAGTGTGATACAGGGAGAGTGTTAGGGTGTTCTACTAGATTTGTGTTAGGCAGGAGTGATTCTAAAAGAACCCAACAGCCCTTGTTAGGGTTACAAGACCCTTTTTTTTATCTGCCTGTGGCTGGGCTTGCTGGCACTAGTAGTGCAGCTACCGCCATATTTGCAGCATTTTGCAGGGAGACTGGAAAAAGTTTATTTTTTGGCTCTCAGTGACACACATCCATTTCAAACAGCTAAGTGGGACAATTTTTTTGTGTTTCATTGAAATAGGCACAGTCTGCAGAAGATTTTTTTCTGTCTAACTGATAGATAGTGGAAGTCACAGTACAAAATCCTTTTGTTTGCTCTCAGTGATACAAATCCATTTCATACAGCTGTGTGGAACCATTCTGTGTCTCACAGTTCAGCTAGCCAGTCACCACAAACCACAAACCGTATTTCCTGTCCAGGTGACCCATACTGTATGTCACGTAATCAAATACGGTCTTTTGCTCTCACTGATACAGCTACATTAGAAAAATCTCTGTGCAACATTTGTCTGGGTTGCAGTGAAAATAGCCACAGTCAGCAGGGTCTGAGTTTGCTCTCTGATATATTCTGCACGTCACGTAAAAAAAAAAAAAACTTTGTTTTTTTTTTTTTTTTAATCTCAGTGATACAAATCCATTTCATACAGCTGTGTGGAACCATTCTGTGTGTCACAGTTCATCTGGCCAGTCACCACAAACCACAATCCTTATTTTCTGTCCAGGTGACCCATACTGTACGTCACGTAATTAAATACGGTCTTTTGCTCTCACTGATACAGCTACATTAGAAAAATCTCTGTGCGACATTTGTCTGGGTTGCAGTGAAAATAGCCACAGTCAGCAGGGGCTAAGTTTGCTCTCTGATATATTCTGCATGTCACGTAAAAAAAAAAAAAAAAAAAAAAAGTTTTTTTTTTTTTAATCTCAGTGATACAAATCCATTTCATACAGCTGTGTGGAACCATTCTGTGTGTCACAGTTCAGCTAGCCAGTCACCACAAACCACAATCCATATTTTCTGTCCAGGTGACCCATACTGTACGTCACGTAATAAAATACGGTCTTTTGCTCTCACTGGTACAGCTACATTAGAAAAAATCTCTGTGCGACATTTGTCTGGGTTGCACTTAAGCAGACCAAGTCTGCCT
>ONZH01031170.1:0-29369 GCA_900303285.1 Rhinella marina
CTAACCCTGTACGTTGACTGCCCAGTCATAGGTATCATCCAGCATGTCTCAGTTATTTCCACTATGCATAGTCCTCCTCACACATCACTAATTCCAGTTCACCAGTTTTATTAGTCAGGCTTCTGGCATTAGTGTACATACAGTTAAAAGGTTTATATATACTTTTTCCCCTACACCTTTCTTTCTGCACTGTTCTAGTTCCTCCTTCCATTCCTCCCCCAGTTCCATTACCTTGCCCCAGGTCTCTATCTGCACTATCTTCCCCATCTATAATGTAGTTACCCTCCCCCCAGTCCCTAGTTTAAACACTCCTCCAGCCTTCTAGCCATCTTCTCCCCCAAAACAGCTGCCCTTTCCCATTGAGGTGCAGCCCATCCCTACGTAGAGCCTGTAGCCGACAGAGAAGTTGGCCCAGTTCTCCAAGAACCCAAATCCCTCCTTCCTACACCAGTTCTTGAGCCACTTGTTTACCTCCCTAAATCTCTCGCTGCCTTTCTTGTGTGGCTCGTGGTACAGGCAGTATTTCGGAAAACACTACTTTTGACGTCCTTGCCCTAAGCTTATGCCCTAGATCCCTAAAATCATTTTTAAGGACGCTCCACCTACCTCTAACTTTGTAATTGGTCCCAATATGGACCATGACTGCTGGATCTTCTCCAGCCCCTCCCAGTAATCTGTCAACACGTTTCACGATGTGCCGAACTCGAGCGCCAGGAAGACAACACACCATTCGACGATCCCGGTCTTTTTGAAAGATTGCCCTCTCTGTACCCCTAATAATTGAATCTCCCACTACCAGCACCTGTGTGGCCTGCCCTGCTCTCCTGGTCCCCTGCTTACTGGAGCTGACATTCCCCTGACTGGCAGAGGAAGTGTCCGGCTGCAGCAGTGCTCTCCCTTAAGTGGCATTCCCCTCATCTGCCAAACTTGCAAACTTGTTGGGGGTGTGTCAGATCAGGGCTAGCCTCCCTGGCACTTTTCCCTCTACCCCGCTTCCTAACTGTTACCATCTAGCTACCTCACTTTCCTGAGCCTCCTCACTACCACCCTCCCCACATCTACCCCATAGAGTGCTTGCTCAGTGAGCAGCAAACTCTTTCCAAATTGTCAGCGCTTCTCATTGTTGAAATCCACCCAGTTGGATACACGATGTGCGATTACAAACGGGTAATTTGCTCACATTTTGAACAAATATATGCACCCTTAAACAGCTGTTCCAGGCCTGCATACATCAGACAAGATATGCATTGGACTGCTCAGTCAATAATGGAAGACATACTAATGGGGATTACACAAAAAAAGAGAAAAAAAATATAATACAGTGATCTAAAACTGACTTGCTGTAGTCCCCTAATCTAAAGTCATGTAATCTAAAGTCACACACTTAATTCAAACACGCACTTAAAAATCAAACACGCAAACGCTCAAACTCGCGTTATGTCTCTGCTTTTATAAATGCAACACTCAAACCAGTCTGCTTTTTTTCCTCTGGATTCAAAGGACTGAACTGCTTTCAAGACTGGCTATTTAACTTCTCCTAATTAGATAGCCACACCCTAATTACTCACCTGTGCAACACCCAGTCTGCTTTTTTTCCTCTGGATTCAAAAGGCATCTATAAATGAAAAGTCATGTTTTTTTTCCTCTATTTAAAGACAGAGGTGAAATTAAATGCCCCAAATCCTTCCCCTTCCACAAACACACCGCACATTGGTGTAGAGAATTTACAATGTTAATAATGCAATTTTTGGATTAAGCATGTCACGGTTCAGGGGTATGTGCAGCCCTGAACTCAACCCCACCACTGACCCTGCCTACTTGCACTGCCCGTCCTAGACAACGGTATACAACTTGTCAACAGTCCCTAGTCTAGGTATGTGCTGGGGCATACAGGGAGGGGGAACAACAGGAGAAAACAATAAACAAAAGACAGAACACACACGATATAATGATATAATAATATGTCGCTAAGCCGAAGTCAGGAAGTCACGCCAAAAACCACGGAACAAACAGAAGCAAAGTCAAAAACACAAGCCGAGGTCAAAGCCGAGAGGTAACGAAGTAAAAAAGGATGAGACGAGGATGAAGTCAAATTCACAAGCCGAAGCCAAGCACAGTAGTCATAGCAGTTCACAATCGCAAGTTCAGGTAAAAAGACCAATCACAGGCAACCTGTGGCCAGCAGGTTGCCTGTTAAATAGGCCCACAGGTGAGTCATGTGACGTGGCTAGTGTCACATGATCCCAATACTGATTCTCCACAGGTGAGCGCTGGCCTATCTACGCCCCCGCTCACCTGCGATGCCTGTACGTCACTAAGGGGCGGGCGTCCGCCTGCAGCACCAGGAAGCGTACGCTGCCGAGTTCGCCCCGCCTTCTGTACACCAGTAGGGGGTGAATGTACGCTGGGAAGCGTATGCTGTCGAGTTCGCCTCGCTCCCTGTACCCCTGGGAAGCGTACCCTGCTGGTTAATTTCCGCCCCCTGATTTCCATAGAAACGGGGACGCCTGCCGCGTCCTTGTCCGGAGCTAGGCACGGGGCATGTCGCCGGCTCCCTGTGACAACTAAACTAGATGCTCTGATAATGTTATGATTGCTGTATTATTATTGCAGTAAAATTATTGAACACTTTTTTCAAAGAATAACAAATTCACTAATGCTTGGTTGTGACAATTTTTTGGCAGTGATGTTTTTTGTTAGTAAATGTTTCTGAACTAGACACTGTGATGCAATAATGCTTTCACTAACACTGTTATAATTTTTTTTTACAAATGTGAAATATGTTTTCTGTATTTACACCTTATTTTGCAGCAATGTACTTGTTCAGTAATATGGGTTTAACGCACTGAGATGCCCAATTACAAACTGTAAATAGAAACTGGTTTCTAGAAAAAAATAAAGGAGGCAATTCCTCAGTACCTGCAAGAATGTAACTTGCATGAAAGTTTAAAAAGAAACTTTAAAAAAAACCCTGTTTTTGCAGGAATCTGTAATGTAAAATTAGTTGCCAGAAGCTGAGCTGACAGTAGCCTGCCAACAAATACTTCTGATAGTGACCAGTTCTCACTCTCTCTCCCTAATGGCACCCTTTAAAGGGGTTTTCCCACATTTTTTAATTGATGACCTATCCCCTATATATCATCAGTATCTGATTGGCGGGAGTCCAACATCGAAGACCCCCGTTGATCAGCTTGAGAAGGCACTGGCACTCGCCCGTGGGCTTCTCACCAAGCACAGTGCCATACATTGCACAGCGGCTGTGCTTGGTATCTCAGCTTGGTATCTCAGCTCGGTATCTCAGCTCAGCCCCATTCACTTCAATAGGGCTGAGCTGCTCCTAGGCCATGTGACCGATGAACGTGACATCACATGGCCTAGGCAAAGCCCACCAATCAGACACTGTTGACTGATCCAGAGGAATCTCGGAAAACCCGTTTAACCTATTGGTGACCTCCTCCATGTATGGCAGAAGTCATGGCTTTAAAGATGGCGCCTGCTCATAAGTGTAGCATTTGCCATGGCCGCTGGGTTTCTGCTGATCGCATACATTTAACCCCTCAGATGCCATGGTCAAATGTGACCAGCCATCTGAGCGTTCCAAAAGCATGAGCCGTGTGTTTCCGCACCCATAACAGCGTTACCCGGCTGAGACCGGTACAGGCTTCAGTAGCTATTACTAGTATATACCAATACAGGCCAGCAGGTGGCAGTGCTGTATTGGTATATGGTAAATGGAGTGTTCTATGATGGCTATTTAGCCTTCACAGAACACATCTAATGATTGCCAGTTATATTTACCCAGGGTGAGTTTAAAAAAAAAAAAAGTAAAAAAAAAAAGGTTTTTAAAAATGTAAAAAAAATGATTAAAAAAAAAAATAATAATAATAGTTTAAATTATCCCCCTTTCCCCAACATCAAAATAAAAGTACATCACCAATATTAAAAAAATACACATAAATAAAGTACAGACTGCCTTGCAACAAATGAGCCCTAATACGGCTTTTTTTTTTCTTTCAGTATTAAAGCATAAGAAAACTATACAAGTATGGTATCATTGTAATCTGACCTGGAGAATGAAGATAAATCAAGTCAATTTTACCGCATAATAACAACAAAATAAAAAAAAAGCCTGTGGCAGAGTTTCATTTTTTTTCCAATTCCACCCCATTTGGAATTTTTTCCCAGCTCCCCACTACATGATATGCAATATTAAAATGTGCCATTAGAAGGTACAACTTGTCCCGCAAAAAATAAGCGCTCACAAGGCAATGTGAACGGAAAAATAAAAAGTTATGACACTGGGAAGGCGGGGAGTGAAAAACGAAAATGCAAGTGTCACGACAGGAACACGGGGGTGAAGTGCACCCTGACTAAACCCCACCTCTGTCCCTGCCTATTTGCCACACCCAAGGCTAAAGATCCAAGGGGAGCAACTGGACGGCAAACCCTACTCTGCTACGTGAGGGTGCAGGGAAGGGAGAACAACAAACGGACACGGAAACAAACAGACACAATAGTCGAATAGTCAGGCAAACAAAGGTCAAACCAGGAGTGTACGTCAGGATCTGAGGATGAGGCAGAAGCAAGGTCGAGGTCACGAGCAATAGGTCAGGTAATACAGCCGGTCACAAGAAGAAATACACACAGCACTGCAAGGAAGGAACTTCAATAACAGGCAACTTGCTAGGCAGTTGCCATCTTTAAATAGCCCGCCCAGGATCATGTGATGTGGCCAGCATCACATGACCTGAGGCGGAGCATTGCTGCCAAAACAATATGCAAAGTAGCCATGTGGTGTGATCAGCGCCACATGGCTAAAAACCCAAAAGAAAATTAACTGATGAAGTGCTGGCTGACCAGACCCACACTTCAATTCCCTACTGCTCGTCTCTAGGGGGGGTGGAGAGGTCCGGCGGCGCTGCATGGAGGGAGCGCGTCGCCGGCCTCCCGTTACAGTACCCCCCTCTTCACGAGGTGCCACCGGACCCTTACCAGGGGGAATCGGCTTATCGGGATACAGCAAATGGAAAGCTTTAATGAGGCTGTCTGCATGAATCTTGGTCAACGGCACCCAGCATCTATCCTCTGGTCCGAACCCCTTCCAATGTACCAAGTATTAGAATGAGTTTCAGACCCTTCTAATATCCACAATATCCGAAATCTCATGCTCCATCTGCCCATCCACCTCTACCGGAGGTGGAGGATGTTCCTCAGGCAGAACCGGAGCAATAAACCTTTTCAGCAGGGACTTGTGGAATACGTCATGTATACGGAAGGAGTCAGGCAGGCGCAGCTTAAAGGACACAGAATTAATCACCTTAATAATCTCATAAGGTCCTATAAACCGGGGTGCGAACTTATGGGATGATACCTTCAGATGCAGGTTTTTAGTGGACAACCACACCTTGTCCCCTACCTTGAATTCAACCCCTTGGGAACGTCTCCTGTCCGCTTTAGTTTTCTGAACCTCTTGGGCTCTTTCCAGGTTCGTTTGAACCCGAGCCCAAACTGTGCACAGTTCCTGAAATACCCCTTTATTCTCTGGTACAGTGGAATGCGATGGGGAGAATGAGCCAAACCGAGGATGAAAACCCATATTGCAAAAGAAAGGAGAGACCCCAGAGGAGGTTAACACGGTTATTCAGAGCGAATTCGGCCAGAGATAAAAATTTGACCCATAAATGTTGATTCTCAGCAACATAACATCTCAAGAATTGCTCAACAGACTGGTTAACCCGTTCGGTTTGCCCGTTAGACTTGGGATGGAAGGCCGACGAGATGGACAGGGAGGTACCTATCTTCTGACAGAAGGCCTTCCAAAACCTAGACACTAATTGCACCCCTCGGTCCGACACAATATTATCTGGAGCCCCATATAATTTGACAATGTGATCAACAAACACAGCAGCCAGGACCTTGGCCGACGGAAGCTTACACAATGGGATTAGATGACAAATCTTGCTAAAACGATCAACCACCACCAAGATAACAGCTTTACCCTCTGAACATGGAAGGTCCGTGATAAAGTCCATAGACAAATGGGACCATGGTCTATCCGGTAAGGGCAAAGAGTGCAACTTGCCCATAGGTCGTGTTCTGGGGGTTTTAGATCGGGCACAAACACTACAGGCGGACACAAAAGCTTGGACATCCCTGGACATGGAAGGCCACCAAAAATTCCTGGCAACTAATTCTCTGGTGGCATTGATCCCGGGATGTCCACACAAAACAGAGTTATGACACTCACCCAGCAAGCGAAGACGCAACGAAACAGGTACAAACAATTTGTCAGTGGGGGTACCGTCTGGAGCGAGATGTTGACCCTCCAGTATCTCGTTGGTCAGGTCAGGTGATGTCGCAGCCACAAAAATCTCAGCCGGTAGAATAGGTTCAGGAGGAGTCTCAGGCGGTTGATATGCCTGAAAACTATGAGACAAGGCATCCGCTTTAGTATTCTTGCTTCCCGGCCTAAAGGTGAAACAGAAATCAAATCAGGTAAAAAACAAGGCCCACCTTGCCTGTCTGGGATTCAACCTTTTGGCAGATTCGAGAAATAACAAGTTCTTAAGGTCCGTAAGGACCGTAACCCGATGCAAAGCCCCTTCCAAAAAAATGGCGCCACTCTTTAAATGCCCATTTAATGGCTAGTAACTCCCTATTACCTATATCGTAATTTCTCTCTGCTTGAGAAAATTTGCGGGAGAAGAAGGCACATGGTCTGAGATTGGTAAGAGTGGAAGAACCCTGGGACAATACGGCCCCCACACGTCCTCAGATGCGTCTACCTCGACCACAAATGGTTTGTTCTGATCAGGCTGGATCAGGACCGGAGCTTTAGAGAAGCAACTCTTTAGATCCTCAAAAGCCTTCACAGCAGCCGGAGACCAATTCACGACATAGAAACATAGAAGAAACATAGAAGATTGATGGCAGAAAAAGACCACCTGGTCCATCTAGTCTGCCCTTTTATTGTTATCTTAGGATAGATACATGTTTATCCCAGGCATGTTTAAATTCAGTTACTATGGATGTATCAACCACCTCTGCTGGAAGTTTGTTCCAAGCTTCTACTACTCTTTCAGTTAAATAATATTTTCTAATGTTGTTCTTGATTTTTCCCCCAACTAACCTCAGATTGTGCCCCCTTGTTCTTGTGTTCAGTTTCTTATTAATAACCCTTCCCTCCTGAACTTTATTCAGTCCTTTAACATATTTAAAGGTTTTAATCATGTCCCCCCTTTCTCTTCTTTCCTCCATACTATACATATTAAGAACTCGGAGTCTTTCTCGATAGGTTCTATGCTTTAGACCTTCCACCATTTTTGTAGCTCTTCTTTGGACCTGTTCTATTTTAGCAATATCCTTTTGCAGGTGAGGTCTCCAGAATTGAACACAGTATTCCAGATGTGGTCTCACTAGAACTCTATACAGAGGGATCACAATCTCCCTCTTTCTGCTTGTTATACCTCTAGCTATGCAGCCAAGCATATGATTTGCTTTTCCTACCGCCTGGCTGCATTGGTTACTCATTTTGAGGCTGTCAGAGATGACTACCCCCAAATCCTTCTCTTCTGAGGTCTTTGTTAGCACAGAACTGCCAATACGATACTCAGATAGAGGATTTCTTCTCCCCAAGTGCATTATTTTACATTTGGAAACATTGAACTGAAGTTTCCATTGTTTTGACCACTTATCTAATAAAGATAAATCATTCTCCATATTACCGACACCTCCTGGAACATCAACCCTATTACACACTTTTGTGTCATCAGCAAACAAGCAGACCTTCTCTACCAAGCCGTCCCTTATGTCACTTACAAACATGTTAAACAGAACAGGACCCAGAACAGATCCTTGTGGCACCCCACTTGTAACCAGCCTCTCCTCAGAATACACTCCATTAACAACAACCCTCTGGTATCTGTCCTTTAGCCAACTGCACATCTGCCCCCTTATGGGTGAGATCGGTGATAGGCTTAACAATTACCGATTTTTTTTAAATAAACCTCCGGTAAAAGTTGGCAAACCCCAGAAAACGTTGGAGCGCCTTCAGGGATGAAGGTCGCACCCAATCTCGGATAGCCTGCACCTTGGTGGGGTCCATCTTGAACGCAAAGGGAGTCAATATATACTCCAAAAAGTCCACCTCCTGGACCCCAAAAGAACACTTCTCACTCTTAATAAATAATTTATTCTCACGCAACACTTCAAGAACTTGTCTAACGTGAGCCATATGAGATTCCCAATCAACAGAAAAAATGAGGATATCGTCGATATAGACAACCATAAATTTGCCAATGAAAGGTCTAAAAATGTCATTAATAAAATTTTGAAAAACCGCAGGAGCATTACTTAACCCGAAGGGCATTACTAGATACTCATAATGACCCTCCGGGGTGTTAAAAGCGGTTTTCCATTCACCCCCCTCACGGATTCTGATTAGGTTGTACGCCCCCTTCAGATCCAACTTGGTAAACCAACAGGCACCCTGAACCTGATTCAGCAAGTCAGGAATGAGAGGTAAAGGGTACCTGTTCTTAACAGTAATTTTTTGTTGAGCTCTCTATAATCGATGCAAGGTCTCAACCCACCATCCTTTTTGCTCACAAAAAAGAACCCAGCACCCATGGGAGAGACCGAAGGTTGGATATGTCCCTTGGCCAGACTCTCCTTGAGGTAATCTCTCATAGCCTGACGCTCTGGTGTTGAGAGATTATAAATCCGGCCCTTAGGATATTTGGAACCCTCAATAATTTCGATGGTGCAATCATACTGACGGTGGGGGGAAGAAAATCTGTTTCAGACATAGTAAATACATCTAGAAAATCCTCAATATACTCAGGCAAACATGAGGATTTACCGGTAAGACCTAACTGCAAAACAGACTTGAAACTATTTATACAATTTGGTCCCCACCTCTCCAATTCCCCTGATGGCCAATTAATTACCGGGTTATGACTCTGTAACCAAGGTAACCCAAGCACCAGGTCGGCAGGCAAATTCTTTAAAACCAAAAACGAACAGGTTTCAACATGATGGATTCCCACCATCAAAGTGACCTCAGAAGTACAAAATTCAGCTCCGCCACTATTAAGAGGGGTGGAGTCAAGTGCTATGATCGGGATAGTCTCCTTAAGGGAAACCAAAGGGACACCCAAGGATTGAGCAAACTCAAAATCAATAAAATTGCATGCCGAACCTGAATCAATGAAAGCCCTCCCAGATCCTCTGGACTGATTGAAGGAAATGACACAAGGTAATAAGATCTTCTTCCTTACCACAGTCGGAAGTACCTTAACAACTGAGGATGATCTCTTGGAAGGAGGAAGTTTGGGACATTGCTGACGCCAATGGTTCTTGTCTCCACAGTAGAAGCAGACCCCCTTTAATCATCTCTGCTCCCTCAGGGTGACTCCAAGTTGCATTGGTTCTTCAGGGATCATGCCAGGAGATGGAGTTTGAAGAGTAGTCTCTGGAAAAACGGCCACCGGAAAGAGAGTCGAGTGTTCCTTCTGCCTCTCCCTGACATGTCTGTCTAGCTTAATGGCTAGCGTCATAGTCTCCTCTAATGACTCAGGGGTAGGGTAACTACTGTAACTAGGAGGTCCTTAAGCTGATAAGAGAGCCCCACTCTAAACTAACTCCTTAACGCAGGATCATTCCAATTAGAGGAAATGCACCACTTCTTGAATTCGGCACAATAATCCTCTACTGGACGGTTACCCTGCCAAATGTCCCTTAGCTGAGTCTCTGCCACCGCGGCTAAGTCAGGCTCCTCATACAACAGTCCTGGGGCCTGGAAAAAAGCCTCAACCGACTGCAGACAGGGGGAGTCACAGGGCAAGGAAAAAGCCCACTCCTGCAGGTCACCCTGCAGCAGGGAAATAATAATTTTTACCTGCTGCGGCTCAGGTCCCGAGGAGTTTGGGCACAACTCAAAGTAAAGCTTATAGCTTTCCTTAAATGAGCGGAAAGCCTTGCGATCCCCAGAAAAACGATCGGGGAGCTTGACATGAGGTTCCAGAGAGGTACTGGGGACCACAGGAGCAGCTGCAGGGGTGGTCTGCTGCTGCTTGTGAAATTGGAGCCTTTCAGCAAAGTCCTGGATCCTTTGTGCCATGTTATGGACTTGGTCAGTAAGTGCTCGCAACTGATCCATACATTTTTGGGCCTGTTATTCTGTCACGAACACGGGGGTGAAGTGCACCCTGACTAAACCCCACCTCTGTCCCTGCCTATTTGCCACACCCAAGGCTAAAGGTCCAAGGGGACCAACTGTACAGCAAACCCTACTCTGCTACGTGAGGGTGCAGGGAAGGGAGAACAACAAACGGACACGGAAACAAACAGACACAATAGTCGAATAGTCAGGCAAACAAAGGTCAAACCAGGAGTGTACGTCAGGATCCGAGGATGAGGCAAAAGCAAGGTCGAGGTCACAAGCAATAGGTCAGGTAATACAGCAGGTCACAAGAAGAAATACGCACAGCACTGCAAGGAAGGAACTTCAATAACAGGCAACTTGCTAGGCAGTTGCCATCTTTAAATAGCCCGCCCAGGATCATGTGATGTGGCCAGCATCACATGACCTGAGGCGGAGCATTGCTGCCAAAACAATATGCAAAGTAGCCATGTGGTGTGATCAGCACCACATGGCTAAAAACCCAAAACAAAATTAACTGATGAAGTGCTGGCCTCCCGTTACAGCAAGGTCTTCTAAGGGTTAATATACCCCACATTCCCAAATATACCATCTATTCTCTCCCTGTAATCTTATTATACTGTCCCTATCACCTATTCTCTCCGTATACTCTTCTTATACGGTATATCAGTGGGTTATGGCTGCAGCAGTTTCTTTGTACTACTCCTTGTTGCAAGTACAATGCAGAATGACATTGTGCTCACTCTGCACAGGTACATACCTGCCTGCTGCCTTCCTGATTGGCTCAGAGGCTGACAGACAGCCTGGATTAGCCATTCAGTGCAAGCCCACCCACTTCTTCCCGGTTTCATGGGACCGTCCTTCTATTTCCTCTGCTACTCACAATTTTACGCAATTCCTCTGAAGAGAATCAGAAAAGCTTTGGATTGGTTTTGCATACATTTTTTTTGTGAAATTTATAATGAATCTAGTTCATTTCGAACCAATTCCCCCATCCTTAGCACACTTTCTTCAAATATATATATATACTAGCAGAAAGACCCAGCTTCGCCTGGGTATATTTCATCTATTTCATTTAATGTTTCTGTGTGTCGTTGCAGAGAGAAAGTCAATGCAGCTGATAGAAATTGATTTTTACCTTAATTTTTTCAAATCCCAATGGCTGCGGAGTGGGAGGGGGTGTGGTTTAATGGGACACAGCGGGGGGGGGGGGTTAAGTCCTTCTTTTCAGGGTGGCCTGAATTATAGGTTAAGGCCATGGTAATTTGAGGAAACACATTGGGTAGCAGTGGAAGAAAACATTGCTTTGCGTGGGTATATTTAATCTATTTCATTTAATGTTTCTGTATGTCGTTGCAGAGAGAAAGTCATCCTCCCTCCCATCCCTGCAGCTGACAGATGTTAATTTTTATCTTCAATTGTTCAATCTCCATTGGCTGCGGAGTGGGAGGGGTCATGGCCTTACCGAGTCGGGGGCGTGACGTAGCAAGACCTGGGGCAGGGTTTTAAGTCCTTCTTTTGATGGTGGCCAGAATTACAGGTCGATGCCATGGTAATTTATGAGGACACGCCATGGGTAACAGTGGAAGAAAACATTGCTTTGCATGGGTATATTTAATCTATTTCATTTAATGTTTCTATATGTTGTTGCAGAATGAAATCCAACCTCCCTCCCACCCCTGCAGCTGACAGAAGTTGATTTTTACCTTCATTTTTTCGATCCCCGTTGGAGTGGTTTCGCGAGATCTGGGGCTGGGGTTTTAAGTCCTTATTTTGAGGGTGGCATGAATTACAGGTCGATGACATGGTAATTTATGAGGACGCGCAATGGGTAGCAGTGGAAAAAAAACATCTTTTATTAGTACTGAACGATCGTAGTCTAAAATTAGTCTATTTCATCTAAAAAATTTTGTGTGTCGTTGCAGAGAGAAATTCACCCTCCCACCCCTACAGCGGATTTTTTTCAATCCCCGTTGCCTGCAGAGTGGGAGGGGGCGTGGCCTTGCAGAGTTGGGGGCGTGGATTAGCAAGATGCTTCGAACGGTTGTAGTCTGAAATTAGTCTATTTCATCTAAAATTTTGTGTGTTGTTGCAGAGAGAAATTCACCCTCCCACCCCTGCAGCAAACAGAAGTTTATGTTTCCCTTAATTTTTTCAATCCCCGTTGGCTGCGGAGTGGGAGGGGGCGTGACCTGACAGAGTCGGGGGCGTGGATTAGCAAGACGCTTCACATGGGTGTATTCAATCTATTTCATTTAATGTTTCTGTGTGTCATTGCAGAATGGCTGCGGAGTGAGAGGGGGCGTGGCCTGACAGAGTTGGGGGCGTGGCTTAGCAAGACGCTTCGCACAGTTGTAGTCTGAAATTAGTCTATTTCATCTAAAATTTTGTGTGTCGTTGCAGAGAGAAATTCACCCTCCCACCCCTGCAGCAAACAGAAGTTTATTTTTCCCTTCATTTTTTCAATCCCCGTTGGCTGCGGAGTGGTAGGGGGCATGACCTGACAGAGTCGGGGGAGTGGATTAGCAAGACGCTTCACATGGGTGTATTTAATCTATTTCATTTAATGTTTCTGTGTGTCGCTGCAGAAAGAAAGTCAACCTCCCACCCATCCCTGCAGCTGACAGAAGTTGATTTTTACCTTTATTTTTTCAATCCCTCTTGGCTGCGGAGTGGGAGGGGGCGTGGCCTTACAGAGTTGGGGCGTGGCTTAGAAAAGCGCTTCGCATAGGTGCATTTAATCTATTTCATTTAATGTTTCTGCTGTGTCATTGCAGAATGGCTGCGGAGTGAGAGGGGGCGTGGCCTGACAGAGACGGGGCGTGGTTTAGCAAGAGGCTTCGAATGGTTGTAGTCTATAAATAGTCTATTTCATCTAAAATTTTTGTGTGTCGTTGCAGAGAGAAATTCACCCTCCCACCCCTGCAGCAAACAGAAGTTTATTTTTACCTTCATTTTTTCAATTCCCATTGGCTGCAGAGTGGGAGGGGGCGTGACCTGACAGAGTCGGGGGCGTGAATTAGCAAGACGCTTCGCATGGGTGTATTTAATCTATTTTATTTAATGTTTGTGTGTGTTGTTGCAGAAAGAAAGTCAACCTCCCACCCATCCCTGCAGCTGACAGAAGTTGATTTTTACCTTTATTTTTTCAATCTCTGTTGGCTGCGGAGTGAAAGGGGGTGTGGCCTGACGGAGTCGGGGGTGTGGCTTAGTGAGACCTGGAGCGAGGGTTTTAAGTACTTCTTTTAGGGTGGCCTGAATTAAAGGTCGATACCATGCTTATTTATAAGGCCACGCAATGGGCAGCAGTGGAGGAAAACATCTTTTATTACTACTGAACTGTAGTAATAAAAAAAAAACATAATTTATATTTATGGTAACCGGAATACCTTTAACAGTGTCAGTAAATAGAAATGGATGAGCTCCTCAGCTGCTGATAATTACCTGGTTGTTATGGAAACTTGCCCTCCCTGTGTGTGCCTTTGCAGAGAATGGCAGTTGGAGTTCCCAGTTGTAATGTTGGCTAATGGAGATCATATTTTGGGAATATCTCAGGAACGGTATGTCCTAGAGAGATGAGACCTGGTCTAAAACCTTCCCGGACACCTGATGTACCTGTGTGCCGAATTTGGTGAAAATCGGTCCAGTAGTTTGGTCGCGCATAGAGAACAGACAGACAGACGGACAGACAGACAGACACTCATTTTTATAATATTAAGATATATATATATATATATATTTATAAAACACACCCATGTGCACAAGCCTTGGGCCACATTCAAATAGAGCTGATTGGCCACAGATTTTTACACTAAAAATCTACACCACAGTAGATGTGAATGGAGTATTTTTACGGATGCAACAGATTTTCAAAGATTTCTAAACTTGTATTTTAGACACAACTGGATCTTTTCAGTGTAGATACTTACCACTGGATGTATTAAGGGCTTTGTGAATAAATTGTGCTCCTCGATTAAAATATACACTCATGTTAAATTCTGGACAATCTTCTGCAGTAATTCCGTAGTACTGGATGTCAGGGCCATAGTCAATGCCATCTCCTGTGCATTCCCATGAAGCATGAGCTGCATTTAGGATGTGGGTAATGCCCATCTTCTTCAACTTCTTTTTGTCACTGGCAATCACTCTATGACAGGTTCACATCAGAAAATGTAGTTAATTTGCAGACAAATAACATTAAAGGGTACTTTTTCCCAGGATTTGGTCCCTTTTTAAGTAGCCTCATAGCATGTGGTACCTGATGAAAGAATCAGAATAACCTGCTCTATGCAATTGTCCAGTCCCTGTCGTGTTTACTTCTAGCCATGGTATGGATGGAATTACTTGCACTGCTGTAGCCATTGACTGGCCTCAGCAGCGATGGATCCCTAAGTGGCATGTGATCCAGGCCTCCAGTGACCCACATCACTGCTGATATCAGTCATTAGCTTCAGCGGTGCATGTGACAAGCCAGGGACTGGAAGATTGCTGAACAAAGACAAGTCACGAGACCAGAGCTGCCATGATCAGGTGATTATACCATATGCTATAGGGGTTAATTAAAACCAGACAAAATCTGGAAAAAAACCCTTCAAGTACCAGCTATGATCTAATATGGTACATGTCATTAGGGATTGTCCACATATAAGTGTTTAGCACAGCAACAATTTAAAAATACTATTAATAATCCAATGAATGTCTATAGTAATATTACTAAGGCTGAGTTCACACTTCCGTTATTTGGTCAGTTATTTCCATCAGTTACTGTGAGCCAAAACCGGTAGTGAAGTCTACTCATAGATAAGGTATAATGGCTCACAATAACTGATTGAAATACAGTAACTGACCAAATAACTGAAGTGTGAACTTAGTGTTAAATGTATGTAGCAACACAGAAACACATTCAATCCATTTATGAGATATAATATAATGTAGTGCACTGTTAAGAGATTTGACAGATGCTGTGATTTGATCTCATTAACATCACTAACAATTGCTCTAAATTAGTTTAGTGTGTCCTCTGAAAGGTCATTATATCTTTAATCGCTATAAAAATGTAACTTACATATCCCCTAGGTAAAGATTTGGAATAACTTCATCCACGTGGTGTGTAACCCCTTTATAGTTTTCTAGAAGCGCTTCCAGCTCTTGCACAGGAGGGGGGTCCCTGCATAACTTCCTCATTTTGGGAGCTCTAGTAAAGCAGCAATAGTGATAGTAGATTTCAGGCAGTGACAGTTGTGTTGCACATATCAGACTGTGTCTCTAAATGACATTTGATGTCAAGTAACAGCTGACTGGCTGTCATTAAATGCTGCTTGATGTGTTACAGGGGGTTGGAAAGGTTTAGACACAGACTAATTGTTCCTAGAATGTCGGGAGAATGTGGCTGCTACAATGCTTGTATTGTATTAAAGAGATAAATTAACAATGTGCCTTTCTCTGGTTTGTGCTTAGGATAATTGATTTTAAAATCTGCTGAAATAAAAAAAAAACAAAAAAAAACAAAACATGAAATGTATTCAAAAAGCAAATTTGATTGTAAAATATGTTCATCCTGCTTCATTGGATACACTATATCAAACAGGTTTTCTGTCTTTATAAACTTTTATAGGATGCCTTAAAGGGGTTGTCTCACCTCGCCATTACTAAGTTGAGATGAGACACAGTCCTGACCACCTCCAGACCAGGAAACAGCAGAGTGCTTCGGCGCTCATTGCTGTGCATTAGAGCTACTGAAACAGCATGGCACAGCTAGCTATGCTGTTTCACTAACTCAGAAACAGGGCAGCTTGTTGTGCTACGCTGTTTCCTTAGCTGTTGTGCTGGAGCGCTCTGCTGTTTCTCGGCTGGGAGGGGCTCGGAACTGTGTCTCATCTCTCCTTAGTAATGGCGAGATGCGACAACCCCTTGAACTTTAAGTCATCTCTGTCCTTGAAGCTGAAAACCCATACAGCTGTAATGTTTCAAAAAGCTGGGAGGTTGCTACAAATGGATCCAGTCTGGAAATCCTTTTCACTAAATGTAAAACAAAAATAGTTGAAGCAGAATACAATTGAAAACCCTTAAAACAATGACATCATTAGTCTGTAGTTTTTGTTTTATTGTTTATTGATTAAATTTACAAGGAAGCACAAACTGCAGCCCTCAGGGCCCAATCTGCCCACTATACCATTCTCTGTATCCCCCAACTACTGGGACACAGACAAGTCCTCATAGTTCAGAGACACAGAGCTGTAATAAGACGGTGGATCCTTCTGATGGAGATAACAGTGTAGAGTAAACCCTCTGGGCATGGCTTACACTCTCTCAAACTAAGCCAACCAATAGTTGGTAAAGAATTAGGCAAGTGTCGAGCTGCACCGGATTTATCATTCAGTCGGAGCTACTGTGATAAATTTAATGTACAGTACAGACCAAAAGTTTGGACACACCTTCTCATTCAAAGAGTTTTCTGTATTTTCATGACTATGAAAATTGTAGATTCACACTGAAGGCATCAAAACTATGAATTAACACATGTGGAATTATAAACTTAACAAAAAAGTGTGAAACAACTGAAAATATTTCTTATAGTCTAGGTTCTTCAAAGTAGCCACCTTTTGCTTTGATTACTGCTTTGCACACTCTTGGCATTCTCTTGATGAGCTTCAAGAGGTAGTCACCCTGAAATGGTATTCCAACAGAAGGAGTTCCCAGAGATGCTTAGCACTTGTTGGCCCTTTTGCCTTCACTCCGCAGTCCAGCTCACCCGAAACCATCTCGATTGGGTTCAGGTCTGGTGACTGTGGAGGCTAGGTCATCTGGCGTAGCACCCCATCACTCTCCTTCTTGGTCAAATAGCCCTTACACAGCCTGGAGGTGTGTTTGGGGTCATTGTCCTGATGATAAATAAATGATGATCCAACTAAACGCAAACCGGATGGAATAGCATGCCACCGCAAGATGCTGTGGTAGCCATGCTGGTTCAGTATGCCTTCAATTTTGAATAAATCCCCAACAGTGTCACCAGCAAAGCAACCCACACCATCACACCTCCTCCTCCATGCTTCACGGTGGGAACCAGGCATGTAGAGTCCATCCGTTCACCTTTTCTGTGTCGCACAAAGACACGGTGGTTGGAACCAGAGATCTCAAATTTGGACTCATCAGACCAAAGCACAGATTTCCAATGGTCTAATGTCCATTCCTTGTGTTCTTTAGCCCAAACAAGTCTCTTCTGCTTGTTGCCTGTCCTTAGCAGTGGTTTCCTAGCAGCTATTTTACCATGAAGGCCTGCTGCACACAGTCTCCTCTTAACAGTTGTTGTAGAGATGTGTCTGCTGCTAGAACTCTGTGTGGCATTGACCTGGTCTCTAATCTGACCTGAGGCTGGTGACTCGGATTAACTTATCCTCCGCAGCAGAGGTGACTCTTGGTCTTCCTTTCCTGGGGCGGTTCTCATGTTAGCCAGTTTCTTTGTAGCGATTGATGGTTTTTGCGACTGCACTTGGGGACACTTTCAAAGTTTTTCCAATTTTTCGGACTGACTGACCTTCATTTCTTAAAGTAATGATGGCCACTCGTTTTTCTTTACTTAGCTGCTTTTTTCTTGCCATAATACAAATTCTAACAGACTATTCAGTAGGGCTATCAGCTGTGTATCCACCTGACTTCTGTCCAACACAACTCATGGTCCCAACCCCATTTATAAGGCAAGAAATCCCACTTATTAAACCTGACAGCGCATTTCAGGTGACTACCTCTTGAAGCTCATCAAGAGAATGCCAAGAGTGTGCAAACCAGTAATCAAAGCAAAAGGTGGCTACTTTGAAGAACCTAGAATATAAGACATATTTACAGTTGTTTCACACTTTTTTGTTAAGTATATAATTCCACATGTGTTAATTCATAGTTTTGATGCCTTCAGTGTGAATCTACAATTTTCATAGTCATAAAAATACAGAAAACTCTTTGAATGAGAAGGTGTGTCCAAACTTTTGGTCTGTACTGTATGTCTAGAAAGCCTAAGTTTACACCATTTATAGGATTAGTAAATCTCTCCACTGTGTGTACTGCACAGAAACTTAAAGATGCCATGACTGGTAGGAGTCCCAACACTGAGGCCCCCACGCCCCATTCTCACTTATGAATGGAGGGGTAGGTTGTGCTTGGCTATCTTTGGAAATCCTACAGAGTAAAATGAAGCAGCAGCAGATGTCCAATGGGGTGCAATGTGTGAGTGTGGTGAGCCAATGGGTGTAGTAGTTGGTACTCACAGTTTAGCAGAACTCCCTTGGCCGGCGTACAGTGATGGGAAGAACAGTACTGGATTCCTTCAGGGCACACTCTGGTGTTGAGGGATCTCCTGCCAGATGGTGGTTGAGGTGCCCTTGGTGGTATGGCTTTAGGTGCAGTGAAGGCAGGGTCCCTAGTGTTCGTGATGCCAGCACCCTTGGGTGCAAAGGAGCTGTAGAAATGAAGAGGAGTCAGTTCAGGAGTCAGTTAAATAACGGGAACTTTTACTGATAAATCAATTGTCTTGAGGTAGATGTACAAGTTCATTGGCATGGCAGAGGTAGTTATAATCCACATAATGCATATTCACTTCAAATCCCACTTCTGCTGCAGTTACTGGTAACAGACTCAGTTGTGGTACTAACAGGTTTCTTTTAGCTGGTATAAGGGTCCTTTTACCTGTACTCAGTGGGTCACTGGTCCACTTGCTAACAGCCAGGTACTGGATATAATATAAACTTATCTTGTTTTCTGCAATCTACAGGGTGGTTCTCTCTAGTGGCAGGCATCCATCATCTCCTCCATTCTTTAAACTGGTTGCCATCAAAGCGGATCCACATAGTCCATAGAGGAATGTAGTAACACACAATTTTGCACTTAGTTGTCAGGCTGTGTCCAGGTGCTTTGAGGCTTCTCCCGGTCACTGGTGCAATGGATTCCATAAGCTAAATGCTGCCAGTATCTTCACTAGGCTTTCTCTATATCCACAGTTTACTCTGGTCTGTGCTAGGCAGGGGCGTAGCAATAGGGGAAGCAGGGGAAGCAGCTGCTTTGGGGCCCAGACCCACAAGGGGCCCCCTCAGGAGGGAGACTAAAAGATTTTATTGTCAGGCCCCCCTCAACAGTATTATACAATGACATTATATACAGTGACACTATAGAAAGCGGATGGAGCGGCTGTCAGGCCTTGTCTGGGAGAGCTCAATCTTGACTAGCCACAAGAGTGAGGGTTGCATGTGAGTTCGGGGTTGCGAGGAAGTTTCTGGGGGGGGGCCCCATTCAAAAATTTGCTGTGGGGCCCAGTTAGTTGTAGTTACGCCACTGGTGCTAGGTAGCTGTTAGTATCTTCTCCAAACTCCCTCAGCTTGGCCAGAGCCAAGGGGCTAAATTGGAAGCTACATGGTGGACTTTTCTGACTCTCCTCATCGCACATCACACTTCACTAACTCTCTCAGTCTCTACTCTACTCTTCCTGTGTCTGGACTGTCACGTTTTATATGGGATGCACCAGCACCATCTAGTGGTGACTAGGCTGTACTGGTGTTTACCAGCCTGTAATCACGGATTTGCATACACATAAGGCATTATATGGCATGCTAAAAGATATAGGGCCCCACTACTATCACGGAGTGGGACACTGCACATGAGGCTCCTATTCTCATGAATAGCGAGGACCCCAGTTGTTGAACTGCTGACAATCAGACACTTTCCTTATTCTGTGGACAGAGAATATGTTTGTTTCATGGGACAACCTAATTTTTGCAGGAATGTGGCACTTGGACCACAAAAGCGTATGTACAAGTTTCCAGGTTTTAACTATAAGATGTAATACAAAAGTACTATATGTTCTACATATGTACCCTATGAGCCTCTGTGAGGGATGAGCATTCATTTTGTATAAAATACGTACTCCATCTTGTGCATATGTGGAAAATTACTGAGCAAGCTGTGAAGGATAAGGGGGGGGGGGTGTTTCTGTGAATAAACCAAATGTTCTAGCTGCAAGGCAAAGGTGGCAACTCCCTCACTCCCCTTCAGGATGTACTGCTGAAGAATGCCAACTTTGAGATAAGATGTTGCAGAAACGTTTTAATTATGTGAATTCTGTTAATATAGTGCGGAAGTATTACCTTTTATGAATAACGAATCAAATCATTACTTTCGATTTCCACCCCCTTAGCGATGTGCCAGATTAGTCTATGATTATCTGTAGTGTTATAACATGTACTGTATATGTATGTAGAATAAAGAGTAGCGAGAATCTGATTCAGCTATGCGTCTGTGTAAGCTCTCTGAGTGCTCATCTACATCAAATTGGGTCACTGACAATCATAGAGGTAGGGAGTTTTGCCCCAACAAAACTTGGCGCTCAACGTGGGGCTCGACTAAAGGACACTTCATTGATCTCCTGACAACTTGGATAGTCCGGACCGGGACAGACATATATAAAAGACAGCGCTGCAAGGTAAGAGACTTTATTTTACAATATATTTGTGCCTCCCTGACTGGTTGTCTGGCTCGAGCGATTGTTGAAGGAACGTACGTATAAAGTCCTTTTACAGTCAAGTCCATATTCATAAAGAACCTTGAAAGTTAAAAATACCTATGATTGTTGGGTTTAGTTTCTGATCAGGAGTAACTGATGTTATGTTTTTGGTCTGGCTTTAGGAGTCACGGTATACGTCTTGTTTGTTCTTTACTGTGTTTGGAAAATTGCAGAGCATTATAGAAAGGGAAATCTCAGAAACAGAGTACACTATGTGAAATTTGAGGAAAGTCTGAGGAAACTGAAGATAATAAATCTCAGAAACAGAGCACACTAGGTAAAATAGTGGGGAAGCTCTGGAGAAAAATGAGAGGAAAATAGACGTCTGAATTTTGTTACTTTCTATAGTTGTTCTTGTACATTTGAAGTGCAATGGGGAATAATTTTAGTATACCCGAAGGTTATAAGACAGTCAAAACATTAGTGAAGGAAACAGGAGGTAAAGAGGTAAAGAGGGTCTGAAGAATGTGGACAGAATGTTGGAGAAGGCAGGGATGAAGTATGGCAATCTTAACCTAGAAGTCTGGGAAACATTCAGAAGGACTCATTGTGGTTGGATAAAGGATCATAGATGTGAAGAAGTGGTGGAAACTGAGGGATGGAGAGGAGAAGTTGTAGGAGGTAGATAGTTTTTTACTCAGAAACAGAAATGTGAGAAGTCTGGAGAAACGCCACCTCCATACCCCCTGGCCAGTGCCCCCACCAGAGAGTCCAGGAGTGGAACAGAGGGATGTACGTGTAATGTATGTGGAAATCAGAACGCAGACACTTAAAGCGTTTGTGGGGCACATCGACCCCAGAAACCAGCAGGTATTTATCCTGTATTGACTAAGACTAGAATCCTAGTTCCTGCTCAGAAACCCAAAACAGACACCACAAACCCATCCGCCCCTATGACTCCCGAAGCCCCAGGGCCGTCAAAACAGTATGGTTACATTGATGTGACAGAATATCACCCTTGGAGTCCTAAAGACCAATTAGGACTGTTGACTAGACTCCTAGACTCCCTGATGAGACCAATGCCCACTGCCAGGATATTACAACAGATTCAGATGACATACAGTACAGAGCCACCTGGGCTGACCTAAAGATGTTGCTGAAACTAGGGGAATCACAGTATCAGGTTGTGGACCCTTCCCTGACTGAACATAGGAGGAGGGCCTTTGACAATTTGTCTCTAGAAGACTGAGAGAAAACTCTACCATCAGGGGCAGAGTTTGTCCGAGTTTTCAATGAATGGGCAAAGGGAAAAGAAGATGAGAGTTCCAGGGGTCTAAAAGACATAGTTCAGGGACCTGAAGAGATAGTAGAGACGTATGCAGCTGGACTGCAGACCATTTGGATTGACATGGGATGGGATCAGACTGAACTGTCAGAATTAACCCTATCAGAATTAACCCTTGTAGACCAAGGGTTAAGGATGTCAGCCCCCTCAAGTAAAGCAGTACCCCCTCAGTCATGCCCAGGAGATAGCAGTGGCCAGTCAAATTGATGATTTCCTCCAACCCGGTGTATTGATAAAAACAGTATCTCCCGCTAATTGCCCCGCTGTTCCTAATAAAGAAGAAACCAGTTAAGGGACAGCCTGTCAGTTATAGGATGGTTCATGATCTTAGAGGAGTTAACAAGGTGACAGTTTTACAAAGTCCCATAGTGCTGAATTCACATACCTTACTGTCACAAGTTCCATCCACTGCTACGTGTTTCACAGTAGTAGACCTGGCAAATGCCTTCTTGAGTTTCCCGCTGCATCCAGACTATCAGTATCTGTATGCTTTTACTTTTAAAGGGCAACCAGTATATTTGGACTGTCCTGCCACAGGGAGCCCAGAACACCCCGACCATGTATACACAGGCTCTGCAATCTGTCCTTACAGGGTTGCCGACCGTCCGTAAATTTACGAACAGTCCGCAATAAACAGTTGTTTTTCTATAACGTCCGTAGCGTCCAGCAAAAAAAAGCACTGTACGTAACTTTTTGGCCCAAAACCCCGAAGTCTGTACTACGCATGCGTGCAATGCAGAAAGAATAAGTTCCCCGCTCACCGCTGCGCTGGTGGCCCACAGAATGCACCCACCCCCCACGTTGACTGGGAGGGAGAGGGCATGCGCGCGTGCAGAATGGATTACCTGGGCAGTGACTGCACACAATCAAGCAGCAGAGCCAGGAGGCCGACTAGCACTGTGGATGTCACCTTGGGTCAGTATGGATGTCACTTTGGTTCACTGTGCATGTCACTGTGGATGTCACTAGGGCACTGAGGATGTCACTGTGGATGTCACTTCAGAGCAATATGGATGTCACTTCAGGGCAAATGATAAAACTTAACTTTTAATTCGAGCACGTTCGCTCATCTCTACTATGGACCCATATGGCAGGCTAGAGACTTTCTAACGTCAGCAGGCCAGCCAATTAAAAATAAAGACTCTGTACTAGAACTTATGAATTCTCTGTTATTACCAGAGGAGGTTGCTATTATTAAGGTAAAGGCTCTTACAAGATATACCACGGTGGAAGCAAAAGGCAATTATCGAGCAGACAAGGCACCCTAACAAGCTGCACTCCAGCAACTAAATGCTGGCACCACCCTGGTGAGAGCCTTGAGACCTGAGGACATTACAGTAAGTACATTTCAAAGAATACTCGAACAAGTCCCTCCTGAGGAAAAAGAACTTTGGGTAAAACAAGAGGCCAAATCTGATGAACATGGAATTTGGAGAAACAAGGACAAAATTTGTCTACCACGCCCTCTATAATCAGGTATTGTTCAGGAGGCCTAAGGGCCCACTCACCTATCAAAAGGTGCCATGGTAAGTAAGTGTGGTTAATGCAGGGTGGATTGCTCCAGGATTTTCTACAGTAGCAGCTCAGCAAACACACCTCAAGGCCACTTTACCCGTTCCAGAGACTGCAGATAGACTATATACAACTGCCTAAGGTAAGAGTATATGAATTTGTCCTTGTGTGTGTTGATCTCTTTTCAGGGTGGCCAGAAGCCTTCCCAGTAGTAAAGGCAAATGCAAAAACCACAGCAAAGAAGCTGGTCAGTGAACTGGTGGGCAGGTATGGTGTCTCTGAATTTATTGAATCAGACAGGATTATCTCCATTTGAGATTCTGTTTGGAAATGCCCCCAGATTAGGATTGTATTTTCCACAACAGTTGGAAATAAACAATGATAGCCTAACAAGCTACATGCGGGCCCTCACAAAGAGGCTTGAGCACACCCATAAACAAGTGTTTGCTTCCCTTCCAGATTCAGTAGAAGGAACTCACCGTCTACAACCAGGAGTCTGGGTGCTGATTAAAAGACGTGAGAAAAGGCCTGGATTCCAGTTAGTATGGCCTCAACAATCATCCAAGCTTAGCCCAAATGAGATGCTTTGGGAGTAGTTGAACCGCAGAGTGAAGGAAATGCAGCCAACTGTTACATTGGTGGCTTGGGCCTGCTGCTGCCCTGCTATTTCGGGTGGGCACAGGTACCGTTCCACTAACTCTGTGCCTGTTGCTGTTCCAGTGCTCCTTGTTAGACAGAAAAGGTGAGCGGATGGTGTCCTGTGTTTCTACAGGGAATATTCCTCATTGAACCTCACCTCATATTACAATACAGCATGGGTTAAACCCTTCTTTGGCTCTAAGCTGGTTCTAATGTGTTAATTAGCTTCTGCTATAAATGCTGTGATGTTTGTCTCACTCTCTATTTTGAGAGTGTCATGATATTATTGTGAAGCCATTTTGAGGAGGTCATGATATTAACGTGAAGCCATTACAATATGGCGCTGGCACCTAGATGTTTACATACCAAAGTTTGTAAAATAATGCATAATGCGCAGATGCCAAGTGTTATCTCTTTTCTTGTTTTTGTATTTTAGCCAACGAAACAATGCCACGAGCCTCAGGGGGGACGCCCCCTCTGATGTACATATAAACTGCTTAACTTTCTGCAATAAATGAGCTCTCCTTTGATACTTGCTTAGTATCAGTGTGGTACTTCTGTGCATGTTAAACTAACAGCTTGTAATTTGAAGCAGAGAGACAAACCCTAAAGCTCCAGTTGAGAGCCCTCCACAACAGTGGGGCTCGAAGGAAAGTAACGTCAGCAGCCGTGTCAGGTCTGGTCATCGGAGAACATAGGTTCTATGTTTTGCTTGGTATTCTGAGTTTTTGTGTGTTTCTGTTTAGTGCCTACGCCTTGCCTTGAACCATGTTCACACTGTGGGTTGTTTTAGAGCCAACGCCCAGCTTCATGTTTGGTTTGTCTACTCAGGGTTAATACTCAGGTGCTGGCTGGTGGCTTCTCTGAATCTGGTCCATTCAGAACCTGGGGGTGGGATATCTTCCTGCTTATATACCTATCTTTCTCTCTGCTCCTTGCTGGTTTTTGCAATTCCTTGCTATTCCTGCTTGCATTATTGTGTATCCTGACTGCTGATTTGACCCTTGGCTTGTATCTGACTACTCTACCGTCTTCCGATTTTGTACTGGCGTTATCTCTGGTTTCTGACACGGCTAGCTGACGATTCTTCTGTGTTTTGTTTGTCTCTGTTTGTCTTCCCTTTTCCCTGCACCTAGTCAAGAGTAATTGCAGTCCTCGTGGTTGTCGCCGTATCGCCTAGGATACGGAGGCAATTAGGCAGGGACAGGGGTTGGGGTGAGCGCAGGGATCACATCTCCCTTTCTGTGTACCCCAACCTTGACAAGCCGTAGGATTAGCCTGCCAGAGTGTGGTGCAACGTTGCCTGAGGGAGGGGACTGCAGCCCCAGAGATAAGGTAAGAAAACTGATTATCTTACCTACCTCTTGTTGAGTCTGCACTGCATTATGGTAGTCATTTCTGCTAGATAGAAGTTACTAGCTAAGTAGCAGCCTCAGCTGAATTTGAAACCTCGAGTTCCTAAAACCTAGTCTGATGAGAGAAGGGGGGTTTGTTTCTGCTGTGATTCTTTATGTGTGTTCATGTGGTCTGTGTTACTGAGAGAGTAGGAGAAAGCAGAGTGAAAAAGCTGACCAAGGAACGGATGGGAGGATCGCATAATTCCTGTACTAGCTTCTCGTGAGCTAGGGAGAGATGTAGCGATCCTTAAAAGACAGGAAGGTTGCATAGTTCCTGTACTGGCTGCTCCAGGTAGCCAGGGACAGATGGGGTAACCTTAGGCTAGACGTGGAGAACTAGCAGGCAGGTCCGTACGGTCAGAGAACTGAGCCTGATTAAGACTAACCCCTCCCTTGTTAGGTTTGTTGTTTGTCTGTGTATTGTCTGGCCAGCCCCATACTGGAAGGTTGAGACATGGTTAACACAGTGTCGATTTTACCTGGAGAATGGATAGCCCCGCAAGTGGTGGCTGAAGAGGAAGGAAGAAAGCATGTGAAGAATTGTAAGAAGTTGATGGAAATAGCAGGTTGCAATCTGAATTGTGGAAGCAAGTGTTGAAGGAAGAGAGAGACTAGGAGAAAAGATGGGCAAATCAATTTTACCAATTCAGTATTCTTTCCAAATTTCTAGTTATTTGTTTTGGGCAAATGAGATACAGACTAGAGATGAGCGAGTAGTGTTCGATCGAGCCGGTATTCGATCGAATACTACGCTATTCGGCATACTCGATTTCGATTGAGTATAACGGCGATGGCGCACTTAGAATTCGTTTCCCCTCCCACCTTCCCTGGCGCTCTTTTTCCACCAATCACCATGCAGGGGGGGGGTATGACAGGCCCGCGGAGCACGCTGGCAGCGCGAAAACGGCGTCTACATGGATTGGCTGGAAAAACCACGTGACCTCGAATCATAAAAACTCAGCTCTTCCTGCTCGTTCGCATATGCTGCGTGAACTTATTCAGGGACAGAGGCTGGAGAAGGGAGAGATAGGTTTTAGCTGTTGGACAGGCAGGAGCGTGATTAAAAGCCCTTATCAGGGCTACTATGGTGCAGTACAGTGATAGCTTTACTACCATATACACTCTGCAGAGAACGGCTGCTGTATTCAGGGATAGCTGCTGGAGTAGGGACAGAGAGAGGCATTAGTGGTGTATTAGGTGCTCTGCTACATACCAAACTATATTTGGCACTACTGTTCTGCGTTCTTTTTGGCTGCAAAACCCTGTTATATACCTAGTGTGTATATGCACCATCTGATCTTCTGGCAGTATACGGCTGTGTAAATTTTTTTTTTTTAAATACAGTTTCTTTGGCTCTAGTGTTCTGGGTTCTGTGTGCCTGCAATACCCTTTTTGTATACCAGGTGTAAATACCCACCGTCTGACCTGTACAAGGCTGTGTACCTAGAAATATTAAAAAAAAAGGCCTTTTATTTGGCACCTGTACTGTGCACTCTGCGTGCTTGCAAAATTATTTTATATACGTGGTGTTAATACACACCGTCTGACCTGTTAGTACAAGGCTGTGTACCTAGAAATATTAAAAAAAAGGCCTTTTATTTGGCACCTGTACTGTGCACTCTGCGTGCTTGCAAAATTATTTTATATACGTGGTGTTAATACACACCGTCTGACCTGTTAGTACACGGCTGTGTACCTAGAAATATTTAAAAAAAGGCCTTTTATTTGGCACCTGTACTGTGCGTTCTGCGTGCTTGCAAAATTATTTTATATACGTGGTGTTAATACACACCGTCTGACCTGTTAGTACACGGCTGTGTACCTAGAAATATTAAAAAAAAGGCCTTTTATTTGGCACCTGTACTGTGCGTTCTGCGTGCCTGCAAAAATCTTGTATATACGTGGTGTTAATACACACTGTCTGACCTGTTAGTACAAGGCTGTGTACCTAGAAATATATAATAAAAAGGCATTTTATTTGGCACCTGTACTGTGCGTTCTGCGTGCTTGCAAAATTATTTTATATACGTGGTGTTAATACACACCGTCTGACCTGTTAGTACACGGCTGTGTACCTAGAAATATTAAAAAAAAGGCATTTTATTTGGCACCTGTACTGTGCGTTCTGCGTGCTTGCAAAAATCTTGTCTATACGTGGTGTTAATACACACCGTCTGACCTGTTAGTACACGGCTGTGTACCTAGAAATATTTAAAAAAAGGCATTTTATTTGGCACCTGTACTGTGCGTTCTGCGTGCCTGCAAAAATCTTGTATATACGTGGTGTTAATACACACCGTCTGACCTGTTAGTACACGGCTGTGTACCTAGAAATATAAAAAACAAAGGCATTTTATTTGGCACCTGTACTGTGCGTTCTGCGTGCTTGCAAAAATCTTGTATATACGTGGTGTTAATACACACCGTCTGACCTGTTAGTACACGGCTGTGTACCTAGAAATATATTAAAAAAAGGCATTTTATTTGGCACCTGTACTGTGCGTTCTGCGTGCTTGCAAAATTATTTTATATACGTTGTGTTAATACACACCGTCTGACCTGTTAGTACACGGCTGTGTACCTAGAAATATTAAAAAAAGGCATTTTATTTGGCACCTGTACTGTGCGTTCTGCGTGCTTGCAAAATTATTTTATATACGTGGTGTTAATACACACCATCTGACCTGTTAGTACACGGCTGTGTACCTAGAAATATTTAAAAAAAAGGCATTTTATTTGGCACCTGTACTGTGCGTTCTGCGTGCCTGCAAAAATCTTGTATATACGTGGTGTTAATACACACCGTCTGACCTGTTAGTACACGGCTGTGTACCTAGAAATATAAAAAAAGAAGGCATTTTATTTGGCACCTGTACTGTGCGTTCTGCGTGCTTGCAAAAATATTGTATATACGTGGTGTTAATACACACCGTCTGACCTGTTAGTACACGGCTGTGTACCTAGAAATATATTAAAAAAAGGCATTTTATTTGGCACCTGTACTGTGCGTTCTGCGTGCTTGCAAAATTATTTTATATACGTGGTGTTAATACACACCGTCTGACCTGTTAGTACACGGCTGTGTACCTAGAAATATTTAAAAAAAGGCATTTTATTTGGCACCTGTACTGTGCGTTCGCGTGCTTGCAAAATTATTTTATATACGTGGTGTTAATACACCACCGTCTGACCTGTTAGTACACGCGGCTGTGTACCTAGAAATATTTAAAAAAGGCATTTTATTTGGCACCTGTACTGTGCGTTCTGCGTGCTTGCAAAATTATTTTATATACGTGGTGTTAATACACACCGTCTGACCTGTTAGTACACGGCTGTGTACCTAGAAATATTTAAAAAAAGGCATTTTATTTGGCACCTGTACTGTGCGTTCTGCGTGCTTGCAAAAATTATTTTATATACGTGGTGTTAATACAACACTGTCTGACCTGTTAGTACACGGCTGTGTACCTAGAAATATTTAAAAAAGGCAATTTTATTTGGCACCTGTACTGTGTGTTCTGCGTGCTTGCAAAATTATTTTATATACGTGGTGTTAATACACACCGTCTGACTGTTAGTACACGGCTGTGTACCTAGAAATATTTAAAAAAAGGCATTTTATTTGGCACCTGTACTGTGCTGTTCTGCGTGCTTGCCAAAATTATTTTATATACGTTGGTGTTAATACACACCGTCTGACCTGTTAGTACACGGCTGTGTACCTTAGAAATATTAAAAAAAAGGCCTTTTTATTTGGCACCTGTTACTGTGCGTTCTGCCTGTGCCTTGCAAAATTTTTTATATACGTGGTGTTAATACACACCGTCTGAC
>ONZH01031171.1:0-12898 GCA_900303285.1 Rhinella marina
TTCCTCATTTGTGTCTGCAGTTTAACTTGCGCAAGGAGGGACCTATACTGTAGGGATAGGATTTGGCTAGGAAGGGCTAGTACTTCTGTTCAAAAGACACAAAAGTCCATTGTTATATCTGGCTGCATTTTTTTTTCTTTTGGGGCAAAAAGAACGCAAGTGTGCCTGACACTACCACTACGTGCACAGCGTGTGTATTAAAACCTTTCAAAAGTCTATATACCTGACATCCGTTGGTATTTTTTCTACCGTTAATTTAGGCCGCAGTTCCTCATTCGCGTCTGCAGTATAACTTGCGCAAGGAGGGATAGGATTTGGCTAGGCAGGGCTAGTAGTTCTGTTCAAAAGACACAAAAGTCCATTGTTATATCTGGCTGAAGTTTTTTTTTCTTTTGGGGCAAAAAGAACGCACGTGTGCCTGACACTACCACTATGTGCAAAATTTTTCTGATCTTACACTTAATAAAAATCTGCACTACTGTACTTGTGACAAAGTTCATATATACTATATAACATGCGCAAGGCGAGCAGTATGGGACAGGGAAGTGGGCGTGCAGCTGATGGTGAACGCAGAGGCCATGGCTCTGGGCGCAGTGAAACTTTGCCTGCTGGCAGAGACCAAGAAACAATGTTATACAAAACTCCTAGCTTCATGTCACAGTTTGCAGGGCAGCGCAAAACACAACTCTTGTCGCCACACCGGTGCAAGCAGGTAGTCGGTTGGATTTAAGCTGATAATGCTTCCAGTCGGTTAAGCACCACCCTCTCTTCCACAATGTCCAGTCTTAGTAGCCAAGAGTCTGGGCAACCGCATCCTCACCCTGATCCTCTTTCCTCCCACCATGCAGAGTCTGGGCAAAGAACTAATCCCACATTCGGATATTCCGAAGAGCTTTTTTCATCACCGTTCCTTGGCTTGGGCCTCTCGCCAAGGCCGCTTGAAGTGGGACATGAGGAGATATTGTGCCCTGATTCCCCACCTATTGAGCAAACACAGTCTGAAGAAAATGACGGTGGGGAGCAGCAAGTAACGTCTCACGAGGTGCATGATGATGATGAGACACAGTTGCCAATAAGTCAAGGGCAACTTGTGCCTCAAGAGGTTGTTGATGAAGATGAGACGCAGTTAAGTCAGGTTCTTGTTAGCCACCATGTCAGGAGGAGGAACAGACTGAGGAAGTGGAAGAGGAGGTGGTGGACGATGAAATAGCTGACCCAACTTGGGAAGGTGGCAAGCCAAGGGAGGACAGCAGTACAGAGGGGGAGCGACCGGACTAGTATGCGGCTCTAGGCAATATATATTCAATGTCTGTGTGTGTGTGTGTGGGGGGGGGGGTAGTCTTTCTCATTATGGAGAGCAACATGTATGTCTAGTATGTGTGCAGAGCATTTTAGGCCAGGAAATGCTCATCTGGGTTTCTGGGAAAGATAGTCATATTATCTTTCCTAAGCCTATCTGATGCCAGCAGATTTAATATGTACTAATCTTCATATATTTTTCCAAGAAACCCAGAGAATCACTGACTGGCTTCCAACACTGCATACTTGGCACAGTCCATAAGGAGAAATAGTACCCCAACCAAGCCAAGCAGCATTCCTTTGCTCTACTCTACAAGGCTACAGTTTTTGCGACTGTGACATGACAGTTCCAAAAAATCCACACTGATAAAAATAGCAGGCATGACAGGGTGCAGAGGATGTCAGTCGTAAGTTTGTGTTGACGTCACTGTTTATTGTTCCCTTCTTCTGATCCATCAGAAGAACAAGCCAAGAAAAAACAGATCCTGTCTTTTGAGCATCCTCCTTCACACGGTCAGTATTTGGTCAGTAATTGATCACTATAAGTGAGGCCAAAAAAATCAGGAGTGGGTCCAAAACAGAGATGACATGTGATGTAAATATTTCCATGTCTTCTCTGTTTTGGGTCCACTCATGCTTTTGGCTTCCAAATCATGATCAAATCATGATGCAAAATACTGACCATGTGATAAAAGCCTCATGCTCAGTTTGCATGAGTTTTGACTATTTGTGTCTGAAATCAGTTTTATTCAGATGAAAAATAACTCCTGCATGCAGGACCTTAATGGCCTCTATTACAAGGTCAGTATTTGGTCAGTTTTTTAGATCAAATCAAATCCTGATGTAAAATACTGACCATTTAAAAGTGGCCTGACGGATGCTCCAAAGATAGGATCTGTTGTGTTTTTTATTTTTTGGTTCTTCTGAAAAATTAGAAGTGTAAATAAACAGTGATGTCAACAAGGCCAAACAGGGATATTAGTGGCCCAGTCACAGAGTGATGAGGGTGGCAACAGCATGAGAAGTCAACATAGTGGCCCAGTCACAGAGTGATGAGGGTGGCAACAGCATGAGAAGTCAACATAGTAGCCCAGTCACAAAGTGGGGTGGTGTGTGTATGTGTGTGGGGTGGCAACATCAAGGGCAGTAACAGCACAAGATGGTAGGTGGCAGTAGGAGATGATGGCAGCAAAGGCAGAAGGTGTGTGGAATCAAGCGGGTGGCAGTATCAGAATTAGAGATGAGCAATCATTCAAAAAATTATTTGCCAAACTTTTCATAAGATTCGTATATTCAACGAATAGATTTGTTGTATTTGCGTACAAAATATACGTTATTATGTGCTATTAGCGAACATTCGCGCACTAAGAACAAACGTTCATTTAAAAAATGTACACAACTTTTTAGACGACGTACGCATGAGCGTACAAATAGCTTACGAATCCTCAGTGTACTACTACGTCTACGCGATTACGTAATACGCAGGCACGTACGAGGAGAGGCAGCGGCGTGCACTCCTCAGAGGCAGAGCGAATATTCGAAAATGGCATCCAGACGATCCTCATCATTTAGCTCTGCTGCACAGCTGAAATACATAGTCCGGCTGATGGACCGCCAGGATTACGATTTACGATGGCACACACCGCCACCCGAACCAGCATAAAAAGGAGGTGATCCAGCAGGTGATCCGAGGCTTGCGCCATCGTTTTGACACCTTGCGGACCCTGGGCCAGATCCAGTGTAAATGGTCAGATCTGAAATTGCCCTCAGAGGCAGTATGTATATTTGAGGTAGAACAAGTAAGGTGCTGTCTATCCGGCTAAGTGCATAGTACAACCATCCACCATACAATAAAGTGTATATGAGGACACATTGCGGTACCTGTAAAGAAATACAAACAATAGGCAACATACTTGAAAATGTTGCTGAAAGGTAAAAACATTAGTGCAAACAATCCAGTGCAAACAATATAGTGCAAATACATTATATGTATAATGTAAACATTTTAAATATCACCTACCTAGTATGCTCACGGACACGTTTAAGTCTCTTTTCTTCTGACGCTTGTCATAGAACTGGAGCAGAGTCCCAAACTCAGTTGCAATTTATAATCCACATAGGTAAAATTGTAATCCAAATGGGTAAAAAAATAGCAGCAAAGGTTCCTTAAAAAAACCCTCTTTCAAGGGGCTCCCCAATAACCTGAAAAGGGGGAAAAAAGGGATGAGGCGCACGTATGTGCAACTTGGTTAAAACTTTTTTTTTGATGGGGGAGTCCTGACAATCCATGTCCATCTCGGTGAGGATAAATGCAGGGCAACAAAAATAAAAATAAACGCCAACTAGTGCTCACCCTTCAGGTTAAAGAGGACCTTTCACCACTCCTGACATGCCTGTTTTAATAGCTCCATGCATTCCCTACGTACTAACAATTCTGGAACATCTATTCTTATGGCTCTATGTTGTGCCATTCCTTTATTATTTGCACTAGAAGTTATGAATGAATTGCTGTTTGCCTTCAGTAAAGGAACAGAGGGGTGGTAACAAGTTGGGGGTGTGTACCTGCACAGACTGACTCTAGCCAATCAGTTCTGCCATGTTCAGACTGTGCAGGGACACCCCCCCAACTTGTTACCTCCAATCTGTTCCCTTACTGCAGACTGCTAGCAATTCATTCATAACTTCTAGTGCAAATAATAAAGGAATGGCACAACATAGAGACATAAGAATAGATGTTCCAGAATTGTTATTACATGGGGAATGCATGAAGCTATTAAAACAAGCATGTCAGGAGTGGTGAAAGGTCCTCTTTAAGTCCACGTTGTGGCTCCCATAAAAGCTGTAGGATCCTTACTTAAGGGCCAGCAGGTCCTCTTCACTGCTGCTGGAGCTAAAAGACATGAGAGGGCGCTGCTGCCTCATGAAAGCGACACTGGCTGCGGCAGCAGACCCCCACTGACCGCTCAGGGATGGTCTTGGTAGTGACCGGGCGGTCACACTGGCAAGGGCCGTGGCAACTTGGGCCTTGCCCATTACCTTGTAGTGGCCAGATCCTCCCGCCGGCATACAAGGTGACAGAATCTCCGGCTGTAAGGGCTCTGGTAACGGTCTTCCGCGAGCGGCGGACTGTGCGGCCTGCACCTGCCATGGCAGTTGGTATTGTACCACCGATGGCTGGTACACAAAACTGTTGGTGGTCATCTGTCCCACATGAAGGATCGGCGGCGGTGGCATATCTGGTATCAGGGGTTCCAGCTGAGCTTGGGATTTCTCCTCAGATCGTAGAGTCCCATCATTGGTCTCATAGGAACACAGAGCCTCTTCTGCGGCCTGGGCCTCCTCACTCCAGTCTTCCGGGGGTGCTGCAGGAGTAGCTGGTCGCTTAAGGAGTTTCACCCCAGTAGCAAAGGGGCCTTGGAGGCTCTTCATGGGGGTATACTCCACGTATTCCCCTGCGTGGAGATTGTGGCGGACGGGCGGAAGATACGGCCGCTTTACAGAACGGCGGTTGACGTATAATTCTTCCGCCGTCTCCTCATCGCCGATAAAACCTACTCCACGTTCGACACTGAACCAAATAACGGTACCCCTTCGGCACTCCAGCTTAGGGTCACCGGACCTGGGTGCTCCAAAACCTGCACAACCCACTCCTCTACCAACTTTTTGTATTCCCAGAGGGTCAGGGCTTTCCGGGTGACAGCCTCGGGGACCATGGAATTTTGCCAAAGGGAGTAGTCCTTCCGCGGCGGAGTGGGAACTCCTGCTGCCTCCGCCATGTTAGTGTGAGGAGTGAACACCTCAGCGGGCACCTTAACCGACTTCTTAGGCTGCCGAACATATTGAGAGACGTAGATCTCCTCCGGTTCCTTCTCCTCATAGGGGTCGGTGCCCCACACCATGCCTCCCCAGTCAGGGCCTCGCTGTGTCGCCATCTTAATTTCCTGAGTTGCCTCGTCTTCCTCGCGTGCTGGAGAAGGGGGTGGAGCTACCAGGGAGGAGTCTGCATCGCTAATGAATTGAATTTGTACGCAACAGCGTATAGAGTAACTTATACGTAGCAATAGCGTATAATTTATAGGACAAACTACATAGCAAATGCGTACAAAGTCGAAGCGAATCACCTAATATTCAGATTCGCTTCGCAGCTGAAAATTCCCAAGATTCGATACGAATCAACGAATCGACGAATCGATTCGCTCATCTCTAATCAGAATAGTAGCTGAAGCACATGGCCAGAAGTGACGGACCATTTTTCAAAATGTTCTGGTGAGGCAGCACACTGTAGTCAGAACATTACTGCCAGAATGGTCTAGTCTGATGCATCAGGCACTGGTGTGTGGAAAAAGGTTAATCTCTCAACATTTCCTGTTGAAAGGAGAGTTCTCTTTGGGGGTAACTATGCCCTCCGCCGCACTAAACACTTGTTCTGATGCCATACTAATGGCTGGGCAGGAAAGCTTGCCCAGGGCAAACTCGGCCAGTTGCAACCACACATCAAGTTTAAAGAGGACCTTTCACCACTCCTGACATGCCTGTTTTAATAGCTTCATGCATTCCCCACATACTAACAATTCTGGAACATCTATTCTTATGGCTCTATGTTGTGCCATTCCTTTATCATTTCTACTAGAAGTTATGATTGAATTTCTATTTGCCTTCAGTAAGGGAACAGAGGGGAGGTGACCAGTGTGTACCTGCACAGACTGACTCTATCCAATCAGTGCTGCCATGTTCAGACTGTGCAGGGACACACCCCCAACTTGTTACCTCCCCTCTGTTCCCTTACTGAAGGTAAATAGCAATTCATTCATAACTTCTAGTGCAAATAATAAAGGAATGGCACAACATAGAGACATAAGAATAGATGTTCCAGAATTGCATTACACGGGGAATGCATGAATATATTAAAACATGCATGTCAGGAGTGGTGAAAGGTCCTCTTTAAATGCACACTGCCAACCCAGATACAAGTTCCCCTGGACTACTGAGCAGTCAAAGTATGCCACCACCTGGTGGTTCAGATTCTGCTCCATGTCCTGCTGCTGGGTGGTTTCTTCAGTAGGCGGTGAAGAAAAGTGCTCATTAGAGACTTCAGCCTTAAGTTGCTGCTAATAGAGGAGGAGATACTCCTGCCCCCTCTAGCAGTCATGGCAGTGGAGCATGAGCTCAGGGATTCCCCCCAGTCAGACCTTTGTAAGGATGAGCAATGGCGCACATAGGCAGCGACCAACAACTACATAGGATATCTCGATAGTAGTTGAGTTTTTATTTTGGCTTGGTATCAAGTGTCTAACATCATGGAGAGCCACTAGTCATCCCTCTGCTGAATTGCTTTCCCTACACAAGCAACTGAGCATGCATCTGGCTATTTGCACAAGGGAATCCATCTCCACTGCATACTGCCACAGTCTGTTGTGGTCATCTGCCTGGTCTTCCTCATGGCCTTCTAGCTCTTCATGCTCCTCCTGTTCCTCTCCTGTAGCTTGGGAAGATAAACCACCTATTTCAGTATACTAATCCTGGCTGTAAATGTCAGCCTCCTCCCTACACGAGCTCAGGTGGCAGTTAGATGTAGGCACCACATCTCCTGTCCCCTGGCCAGCCAGATTTATCAGCATCTGCTCCAGGACATGGAATTACATCATTCAAACTTAAAGGGCTTGAGCAAACTGCAGATGTCACACATACTGTAAGCTGCCACTGGCTAAAGTCAAAGTTACACAGTTGAGTATCCCTATCCGTCTGCACCATCAAGAAATCGTTCTCGGCCTTCCTATGCTCTTATAGCATGTTGAGGGTGGAGTTCCAATGTATGGAATGAAGTGATGTTGGGTAACACCATCCTACCTTTGCAGCTCAAGGAGGGCATGTTTTGTAGGGTAAAAAGGGCTGAAGTGCATGCACATTTTCCTGGCCTTTTTCAAGATATCTTGCAGTTAGGTAGAAGACTTGAGGAACCGGTTGATTGGCAAGGTCAAGCATGATGATGTTTTTACTGTGTGGCCCTGTCAAAGTGCATAGGGCACAGCGGTTGCTGAGAGAGCACAGCAAAATACCTTACACTCTGCATCCTAGTTTAGCCTAAATCCAAAGACACAAAGACTTTAATAAGAAGAGTCTCTCTGATTTCCTAATACAGACAACCAACGCTTTCAATCTTAGCATTTTTTTTAGAAAGATACCAATTGATTTTTTTTTTGCATAATCAAAGTTTAAATTACGTTTTATTTTAAATTTTATTTCAATAAATAATTGAAAAAAAAAACATAATGCCTCCCTATCCTTTCCTTACACTATGAATAATCTTTCCCTGAACCGCTCAATCCTTTTTTTTTATTTCTTTTTGGAATAAAGGCTTTGGTAAACAGTGTCTCTAGTGCCCATAACGTCTCTCCCTGTACTAAGTTCACTGTAAAACGGCGGAGACCGAGAATGAGGAGGCTTTTTATAGGGCTGTGACAAGACAGTGGTTGGCTGATTGGCTGTCTGCATGGCATTATGGGTGCTCCCTTGTTCCCGGGCTTCTTACTTTTACTTTGTAACATGTGCAGCAGCCATTTTAGAAAAAATGTGATTCATTACCACAAAGCGAGACGAAATTCTAATTTGAGACAAATCACATTTTTCCAGAAATTCGGATTGAATTCTACTTACAGTAGTTGACTTCGATTCACTAATCTCTAGTTGACAACTTTTGTCTGACACTAGAGATAGTAACGTAAATGTTTAGTACCAGTGTTTTCAGAAATGGAAGGGCATTTAATTGCACATCTCTACTTTAACTTCCAGATAACAGACTTGCAAACCATTCCAAACCTTGTGTGACTGTTGCCAAATGTCAGGAATACAGAAGAGTTCCAAACAAAAGACTCAGGGCCAGACCTTTTCCTCCCAGACCCAGAATGTAGGTAGAAGCAGCACCAGCTATCTGGCCAGAAGAAGTAATGGTAATAGGCCACAGATCTCCTGGCTTCAGAAAGGAGCAACATTATCATTGAAGAGAAAGAGGATGAGTTTGTGGATTGGATAGCTCACTCCTCCTCTCAGTACAGCTAGGTGTAGTGAAGGTGACTAACACTGTGCCTGGGTTCACAGCATTTCTCTTGTTTCTCCTCTTTGCAGCCACAGAGCCACAGGGAAGCCTGTATGTCACTACTGTCCCTTCCTAGTGGGATGCCTTCTTTTTTTTCTTTAAAAAGGCAATAAAACTAGAGATGAGCGAGCATGCTCATCCGAGCTTGGTGCTCGTTCGAGTATTACGGTACTCGTAAGTGCTCGCTGCTCGGACGAGTATCTCGCCATGCTCGAGGAAATGGCATCTTCCGCATTTTGAATTTTTGGCGCCTATAAACTCAGCCAATCACAAGCCAGGAGACTCTGCGGTACACCCAGCATCACGTGGGGCCCTAACATGTCGATAGCAGGGGTTGGCTGGCCTGATCAGGTGATCCTGGAATATACTAGTGACTGCCCGCGGTGCTCGGCTCAGATGCTGCCTGGATGTTGTTAGGGACAGAGCTGCTGCGTTTCAGGGAGAGTGTTAGGGCCTGGATTTAGTTCTCTGTTAGGCAGGCGTGATCTTAAAAGAACCCAACAGCCCTTCTAAGGGCTACAAGACATTTTTTTTGTCTCCTGGCTGGGCTGGCTGGCACTAGTAGTGCAGCTATCGCCATATATAACCCTTTTTTTTATTGTTTTATCTCAGTGATACAAATCCATTTCATACAGCAGTGTGGAACCATTCTGTGTGTCACAGTTCAGCTGTCCACTCACCACAAACCACAATCCGTATTTTCTGTCCAGGTACGTCACATAATCAAATACAGTCTTTTGCTTTCACTGATACAGCTACATTACAAAAATCTCTGTGCGACATTTGTCTGGGTTGCAGTCAAACTATCCACAGTCAGAAGGGGCTGAGTTTGCTCTCTGCACGTCACGTTTAAAAAAATATATATATAAAAAAAATATATATATAAAAAAATAGTTAGCTCTAACTTATCCACCTATATACAAAGCACAATCCGTATTTTCTGTCCAGGTGACACATTCTGTACGTCACGTCAGTAAAAAAGGTCTTTTGCTCTCACTTATACAGCTATCAATAAACGTGTAATATAATACTCAGTAGGCGTCCCTATATAATAATAGAGGATTCACAGTAAGTAGCAGGGCGCTAAAAAACAAAACAAAAAATATATTTTATTCTGAAACATGCTAAAATTGTGGGTAGAAAAACGCCCTCAATATGTGATGTTAGCAAGATAAAAAGAGCCACTCACATATTATAGATACTAATGCACAAACACATGTGCTACGTACAGGGCACAAGGTTGGACAAAGTGACCTGGAAACAATAACATGACAGGTTGCAGACTCCCTTATTTAGTCTGGTAACCTCATTACCAAGCACAACCAACGTGCCTTAGTAAAAGAAGTGTTGCTTCGGAGCAACAATGTAGCAGGTTACTGGTACACTGTTGCAAACCAGTATCCCTGCGCTCCAAGCAACACAAAACTGCCTTTGTCGATGTGGCTATAAATTGTAATAGCTAGTATACGCTCGACGCGTTTCTGGGTATAAACACACCCTCATCAGGAGCCCATATACTACTAGCATTAGATGCCAACTTTCATTCAGACAGACAAACATAAAAAGCAACGCGCCAGCCACCTCTATCTGTGGCGGCGCCTCCGGCACTAGTGCGGCCGTAATGCGGCCGCCGAACATGCCCTGTATAAGAGGAGGAAACTCCACCCCCAAAATGTCGATGCCAACCAATCAGCCGTCACCCGCACCAGAGATATCGGAGCGCTGAGATCAGACTACTCCCACAGGCAGGTGAGGGCTGACATCAATTTTGATTGGCAAAGAAATGTGTCAATATAACTGGGACCAATCGGCGGTTTACATCGCTGTCAACCAACAGCGGCATCAAAGAGGAGATGAGTAAGAGGTCAGGATATACTTCACTGACAGTTGGTAATCTGCCAATCGTAATGCAATGCAATAAACGTTGATGGTAATGGAATGCACCATACATAACCAGGCCATTCGTCACAAATTGAAAATTCATGACATCATGGCATTAACCCCCTGGTCACACAACCTTAGTTCTGGGGGCATACATATTAGATGTCCTGTATCTCATATAACAACAAATAAGATGGTACGGGGCTAATTAATATACTAATGCCTGCTAAACCCATCGAATGCACTTAGATGGTACAGGAGCTAATAAGTATACTGTAACATACTAAGCCCGGCGAGTATAATGTAACAGGGTCTGAACTAATGAATCTCCCTATACTCAAAGGAAGCACACAAAGGATATATGATCGTTTAGCCCATCAGGGCGCACAGTTCTCAAACGAAATATCCATTGAGCTTCCTTTTGTAGGAGGCGTTTATCCAAATCACCTCCCCTGGGAGAGGATCTCACAACTTCCAGACCCTGAAACTGTAGCAAAGTGTCATCGGAAGCATGTATCTCCGTCATGTGTCGGGCAATGGGAGTATCCGCACATTTCCGGATGTCACCAAGATGTTCCCCAATGCGTCTCCTAAATTGCCCTGACTGTTTTACCCACATACTGAATACCACAATTGCATGTTGCCAAATATACCAGGCCTGTGGTTTTACAATTAATAAATGCTCTGATATCAAAAGTACGGCCAGTGCTGTTGCTGGTAAACGTGCTCCCATTTTTGATTGACCCGCATGCTATGCAGTTACCACAGCGAAATGTACCCTTGGGTAAGTTAGACAACCAATGGAGCGTTCGGGGTATAGGCTGATGAAGACTATGTACCAGCCGGTCCCTGATGTTACGACCACGGCGGAATGTGATGGAGGGACTACTACCTACTAGATGGCCAACATCTGGATCAGCCCGCAAAATACCCCAGAAGTCCGAGAGTACATCTCTGACAACAGCATGTGCCTCATCAAAATTGGCAATAATCCTAATCACCTCTGGGGCCACCATACGTTCCCTTGGATTCAGTAATAGTACCCTCTCACATCCCATTGCATGCTGGTAAGCCTGTTTCAGTACCTGATTCGGGTAACCCCGACATATAAACCTCTGTTGTAGCCCATCAGCTGCCAATTTAAAATCCCTAAGGTTCGAACAGTTGCGCCTTAGACGCAAATATTGTCCCTTCGGGATCCCCTTTTTGAGTGCAGGTGGGTGGTAACTTTGCCAACTCAATAAGCTGTTGGTAGCCGTACTTTTTCTGAACAGTCTCGTACCTAGCGGTACATCTATGTTTTTAAAAGATGGTTAAATCCAGGAAAGTAATAGACCCTGTAATGGATCTCACTGGTAAAGAACAATCCCCAATCATTATGATTAAGTTTCTCAACAAAGGATGTTGAAAGAGGTCTCATCACCTTGCCATAAAATCAGGACGTCGTCGATATATCTCAACCAGATGACAATCGACGGACGTCCATTCCACGAGATTGTCATCAGACAAGATGTCACGTTCCCATCTCCCCAAATAGAGGTTAGCGAATGTCGGGGCACATGGGGCTGCCCATCGCGACTCCCTTCAACTGATGATAGAACTTACTGTTGAACAGGAACGTGTTGTGTTCCAAAATAAATCCCCATCAGTTGAAGGACAAAACTCACCATGTTGGCACAAATGAGTGCCTCTCTCCTGGAGATACAATTCAACTACTTCCACATCCTTTTTGGTGGGGAATAGAAACTATAAAGTGCCTCCACAATCCAAAACTAGCCAGCATGACATCAGAATCAACTTGAATACCCTCAATATGTTTGATAACATCCATTGTATCACGCACGTATGAAGGTAATGCTGTAACAAAAGGACGCAGAACTTGGTCCACGTACGTGCTGATTGGATGCGTCAGACTATCACTACCAGACACAATGGGCCTGCCCTTCAAGGGGTGCAGGCCCTTGTGTATTTTGGGTAAGCAATAAAAGCATGCTGCTAGTGGATGTGGAGGTAACAAGAAGTTGAACTCAGCCTTGCTGATCAGCTTTAACTGCAAGGCATTCAACAAAATGGAGTTCAACTCACGCCGATCTTGTGGTATAGGATTAGAGGGGAGAATGCCATAGCATAGGGGGTCAGAGAGGATGTTGAGACACATATCCGTATATTCCTGAGACCCCATAATCACTATATTACCCCCCTTATCAGAGGGTTTGATCACCACCGAATGATCAGTCTCAAGTGTCTTCAACGCTTCCATCTCCTCAAATGACATATTTGAATAAGCCCATCTGGTCCCCTCTAATGTCTTCAATCTCTCAATTACCACTTTCAGGAAGATATCACATGGGGTATTGTCCCCTATAGGTGGATTTTTGGTCGATATAGGCTTAAGATTAGTAAAAGGGCCTTCTCCACTTCCCCTATTGCCTTCCTCCCACAACTCGGGATTTAACCATCTTTAAAAACATAGATGGTACCCTAGGTACGAGACTGTTCAGAAAAAGTACGGCTACCAACAGCTTATTGAGTTGGCAAAGTTACCACCCACCTGCACTCAAAAAGGGGATCCCGAAGGGACAATATTTGCGTCTAAGGCGCAACTGTTCGAACCTTAGGGATTTT
>ONZH01031172.1:0-29638 GCA_900303285.1 Rhinella marina
CCTAAACGTCCACAACTCCAAATAGTTGAGCCTGGAGATGCTGCCCTATAGACTGGTAGAGACTGATTACTTGGAGAGTACTTGGTCTCCAGCCGCCATTATTTTTCCCGATGTGCCGTCCCAGCCCTACACCAGCATGTGTCAGAGAACATCATCTGTGCCCTGACCAACGCGGTTACTGAGAAGGTCCAGCTAACCACGGACATGTAGACAAGTGCTGGCGGGCAGGGACACTATCTCACTGATGACACATTGGGTTAACTTGGTGGAGGCTGGGACCGAGTCTGACACTGGGGCCGCTCATGTGCTGCCCACACCGAGGATTGCGGGGCCTGCCTCGGTCACAGTTTCTCAGGCTTATTATGCCTCTTACTGCTGAGCTTAGGTGACAAGAGGCACACCGCCCAAGAGCTGTTACAGGGCATCACGGCACAGACTGATCTTTGGCTGGCGCCGCTGAACCTCAAACCAGGCATGGTTGTGTGTGACAACGGGCGTAACCTGGTGGCGGCTCTGCAACTCGGCAGACTCACACATGTGCCATGCCTGGCCACGTGTTCAATCTTGTGGTTCAGCGGTTCCTCAAGACCTACCCCAATTTGTCTGAATTGCTCACCAAGGTGCGACGCATCTGTGCGCATTTCCGTAAGTCAACCACAGATGCTGCCACCCTCAGGGCAGTGCAACGGCGCTTACAACTGCCAGCTCACCGACTGTTGTGCGACGTGCCCACCCGATGGAATTCCACATTACACATGTTAGCCAGGATTTACATCAACCAAAGTAACCCAGAACCCCGGATATTCACTTCACAGGTAATTTAAAAAGGGGGGTAAAAAATATACATAGACCTCTTAAGTGTATGTACACTAATGCCAGAAGCCTGACTAATAAAATTGGTGAACTGGAATTAGTGATGTGTGAGGAGGACTATGAGATAGTGGGAATAACTGAGACATGGCTGGATGATAGCTATGACTGGGCAGTTAACGTAAAGGGTTACAGTCTGTTTAGAAAGGATTGCAAAAACCGGAGAGGGGGAGGCGTCTGCCTTTATGTAAAGTCCTGTCTAAAGCCCACACTGCGAGAAGATATAAGTGAGGGACATGAACATGTGGAGTCACTGTGGGTAGAAATAAATGGAGCCAAAAACAATAATAAAATACTAATAGGAGTTTATTAAAAAACCCCTAGTATACCAGAGCCCATAGAAAATCTACTTCTAAACGAAATAGACGAGGTGGCAAATCATAATGAGGTCATTATTATGGGGGATTTCAACTACCCAGATATAGACTGGGAAACTGAAACCTGTATATCTCATAAAGGAAACAGGTTCTTGGAAATAACCAAAAGACAATTACCTTTCCCAACTGGTTCAGGACCCGACTAGAGGGACGGCCATACTGGACTTAGTATTAACCAATAGACCTGACAGAACAACAGATGTGCAGGTCGGGGGACACCTGGGAAATAGTTACCATAATAATACAACCTTCCAACTGTCATTCAAAAGAGCGTTTCTTCAGGGAGGAACAAAAATACCAAACTTCAAAAAAAGCTAAATTTAGCCAACTAAGAGAGGCCATAGACCTAACTAACTGGGACAAAGTCCTCAAAAATAAAAATACAGCCACAAAATGGGATATTTTTAAAAGCATCCTAATATCTAATTGTGAGAGGTACATACCTTATGGCAGGGGTAGGGAACCTCCGGCTCTCCAGCTGTTGTGAAACTACAACTCCCAGCAAGCATACTCGCTCTGCTCTTCTAAGAACTCTCATAGAAATGAATGAAGCATGCTGGGAATTGTAGTTTCACAACAGCTGGAGAGCCGGAGGTTCCCTACCCCTGCCTTATGGGAATAAAAGGTTAAGGAACAAGAAAAAAACCAATGTGGATAAACAGAACTGTAAAGAAAGCAATAAATGACAAACAGAAAGCATTTAAATCACTAAAACAGGAGGGGAGCGAGGAAGCATTGAAAAACTATAAGGAAAAAAATAGAATATGTAAAAGACAAATAAAAACAGCCAAACTAGAGACCGAGAGATTAATCGCCAAAGACAGTAAAACTAACCCTAAAATGTTCTTTAATTATATAAATGGTAAAAAGTATAAACCTGAAGGTGTCGGCCCCTTACAGAGTAATGAGGGGGGAGTTGCAGAGAGCGATGAGGAGAAAGCAAAGCTACTAAATATCTTTTTCTCCACTGTATTCACTGAGGAAAATAAACTGTCAGATGAAATGCAGAATATAAAAGTAAATTCCCCATTAAAAGTGCCCTGTCTGACCCAGGAAGAAGTAGAGCTGCATCTTAAAAAGATTAAAATAGACAAATCGCCAGGACCAGATGGCATACCACCCCCGTATCCTAAGAGAATTAAGTAATGTCATCGCCAGACCCTTATTTCTGATATTTAAGGACTCTATACTGACAGGGAGTGTTCCACAGGATTGGCGCATAGCAAATGTGGTGCCAATATTCAAAAAGGGTCCAAAAACAGAGCCCGGGAACTATAGGCCGGTAATTTTAACATCAGTCGTGGGTAAACTGTTTGAGGGTTTTCTAAGAGATGCTATCTTGGAGTACCTCAATGAAAATAAGCAAATTACTCCATATCAGCATGGGTTCATGAGGGATCGGTCATGTCAAACCAATTTAATCAGTTTCTATGAGGAGGTAAGTTCTAGACTGGACCGCAGCGAATCAATGGATGTCGTATATCTGGACTTCTCCAAAGCATTTGACACTGTACCACATAAAAAGTTAGTATATAAAATGAAAATTCTTGGCCTGGGAGAAAATGTCTGTATGTGGGTAAGTAACTGGCTCAGTGATAGAAAACAGAGGGTGGTTATTAATGGTACATACTCAGATTGGGTCACTGTAACTAGTTGGGTACCACAGGGGTCAGTATTGGGCCCTATTCTCTTCAATATATTTATTAATGATCTTGTAGAAGGCTTGCACAGTAAAATATCAATTTTTGCAGATGACACTAAACTGTGTAAAGTAATTAACACAGAAGAGGACAGTACACTGCTACAGATGGATCTGGATAGACTGGAGGCTTGGGCAGAGAAGTGGCAGATGAGGTTTAACACTAACAAATGTAAGGTTATTCATATGGGAAGGAATAATGCAAGTCACCAGTACATACTAAATGGTAAAATATTGGGTAACTCTGACATGGAAAAGGACCTAGGAATTTTAGTGAACAGCAAACTAAGCTGCAGAAACCAGTGTCAGTCAGCTACTGCCAAGGCCAATACGATAATGGGTTGCATCAAAAGAGGCATAGATGCCCGTGATGAGAACATAGTCCTGGCACTTTACAAATCACTAGTCAGACCACACATGGAGTACTGTGTACAGTTCTGGGCTCCTGTGATCAATGCAGACATAGCAGAGCTGGAGAGGGTTCAGAGGAGGGCAACTAAAGTAATAACTGGAATGGGTAGACTACAGTACCCAGAAAGATTATCAAAATTAGGGTTATTCACTTTAGAAAAAAGACGACTGAGGGGAGATCTAATAATTATGTATAAATATATCAGAGGTCAGTACAGAGATCTCTCCCATGATCTATTTATTCTCAGGACTGTGACGATGGGCCATCCTCTGCGTCTGGAGAAAAAGAAGGTTTGTACACAAACATAGAAGAGGATTCTTTACGGTAAGAGCAGTGAGACTATGGAACTCTCTGCCTGAGGAGGTGGTGATGGTAAGTTCACTAAAAGAGTTCAAGGGAGGCCTGGATGTATTTCTGGAGGGTAATAATATTACAGGTTATAGTTACTAGAGAGGGGTCGTTGATCCAGGGAGTAATTCTGATTGCCTGATTGGAGTCGGGAAGGAATTTTTTTCCCTAAAGTGGGGAAAATTGGCTTCTACCGCACAGGGGTTTTTTGCCTTCCTCTGGATCAACTTATAGGAAAACAGGCCAAACTGGATGGACAGATGTCTTTTTTCGGCCTTATAAACTATGTTACTATGTATGTTACTATGTTACCAGCACCGCAGAGCCATTTTAGACTGCCAGATGACAACTTCCACGAGAACTGGTAGTCAGGTTAGTCAGCTTTCTCAAGTCTACAATGAGGAATGGACGTGGATGTCTGATATCTGTCAGGTGGTAAGCAACTTTGAGGAGTCAACACAGATGGTCAGCTGCGATGCCGCCATTATCAGCGTCACCATCCCGCTGCTTTATCTGCTGAAAAACTCACTGCTCAGCATGAAGTCAGAGGCTTTGCGCTTGTCACAGGAGATGGGGGAAGAAGATACGTTACTTGATAGCCAGAGCACCCTCAGGTCTGTTTCTCAGCGCATATTGGAGGAGGGGGAGGAGGATGAGGAGGAAGAGGAGGAGACTGTTGGCGAGACTGAAGAGGGTACCAATGCTCATTCCTTCTTATCTGTTGAGCGTGTATGGGCTGAAGAGGAGGAGTTGAGGAGGAGGAAATGGAGAGTCAGCCTATTGAGGAGAGGGAATTCTTGCATGTTGGGACTCTGGCGCACATGGCTGACTTCATGTTAGGCTGCCTTTCCTGTGACCCTCGCATTAAAAACATTTTTGCTAACACCGATTACTGGGTGTTCACCCTCCTGTACCCCCGGTACAAGCAGAACTTTTCCACTCTCATTTCTGTAGAGGAAAGGAGTACGAGAGTGAATCAATATCAACAGGCCCTGGTGCACAAGCTGAAACTATCCTTCCCATCTGACACCGCTAGCGGCAGATGACGTAGTTCTGTGGGCCAGCTAGCAGGGGAGAGGAGGGGAGCAGGCAGCTTGTCAAGCACTGGCAGGGGAACACTATCCAAGGCCTTTGCCAGTTTTATGTCACCCCAGCAAGACTCTGTCACCTGTCCCCAGTCTAGGCAGAGTAGGGGGGGGAGCTGTTCAAAAAGATGGTGAGCGAGTACCTAGCTAACCATACCAATGTCCTGCGTGATCACTCTGCTCCATTCAACTACTAGGTTGCAAAGCTGGACACGTGGCCCGAACTGGCGCTGTACGCCTTGGAGGTGCTGGCCTGCCCTGCCGCTAGCATGTTGTCAGAGCGGGTCTTCAGTGCAGCTGGTGGCATCACCACTGATAAGCGTACACGCCTGTCAACTGACAGCGCTGACAGGCTGACGCTTATTAAAATGAATAAAGCCTGGATTTCACCGGAATTCAAATCTCCTCCGGGGGAAAGCAGCTCAACATTAACATACTTTGTGTATCCTCTCCTCTCCTCCTCCTCCTCCTTCTCTTCTTACACAAATGCTGAGCCAACAGGCAATTTTTCAGAGGGCCAACTGGCTCTGTTTTCAAACAATTTTTAGGGAGGGCCACCTACAGGGCCTCTCTCCAATCAATTTTTTAGGAGGGTCAACTACAGTCAAAAAATTTTTTTAGGACAGTCAACTTCACTATAAAACAATTTTTTGGGAGGCTCATCTACAGCCATTTGACTGCAATATCAGTCTGAAAAAGGCATTGGTGGTTTCACCGCTATGCTGTGTCAGGCTACATTTTTGGGTGGTTCACCTGCTACCTCAGTCTCACTTGGTCACTTTGTTGTCACCGCCATGCTTTGTTAGGGTAAAATTTTATGTGCTTCACCTGCTAACTCAGTCTCACTTTGTCACTCTGTTGTCACAGCCATGCTGTGTCAGGGTAAAATTTATATGTGCTTCACCTGCTAACTTAGTCTCACTTGGTCACTCTGTTGTCACCGCCATGTTGTGTCATGGTAAAATTTTATGTGCTTCACCTGCTACCTCAGTCTAACTTGTTCACTCTGTTGTCACCGCTATGCTGTGTCAGGGTAAATGTTTGGGTGGCTCACCTGCTACCTCATCTAACTTGGCCATTTGGTGGTGTCACCTCCATGCTGTGTCAGGCTACATATTTTGGTGGCTTACCTGCTATCTCATCTAACTTGGTCACTTGATGGTGTCACCGCCATGCTGTGTCAGGCTACATGTTTGGGTGGCTCACCTGTTACCTCATCTAACTTGGTCACTTGGTGTCACCGCCATGCTGTGTCAGGCTAAATGTTTGGGTGGCTCACCTGCTACCTCATCTAACTTGGTCACTTGTTGGTGTCATCGCCATGCTGTGTCAGGCTAAATTTTTGGGTGGCTCACCTGCTACCTCATCTAACTTGGTCACTCTGTTGTCACCGCCATGCTGTGTCAGGCTAAATTTTTGCGTGGCTCACCTTCTACCTCAACTAACTTGGTAACTCTGTTGTCACCGCCATGCTGTGTCAGGCTAAATTTTTGCGTGGTTCAGCTGCTATCTTAGTCTAACCAAGCCACTCTGTGGTTCACTGCCATGCTGTAAACTGCAATCTCAGTCTTAACAAGTCATCCTTGGTCACTCTGTTATGCTCGCTGTTGGTGCAGGAACCCAGCTTCTGAGCTACCTGTGGACGACTGGCCTGATAACCGTGGGAATGATCTCTGTTCCTCCTCCTCCTCTTCCTCCTGTGCCACATCCTCATCCAACAGCGCTTGGAGCGTTTTTTCAATGAGATACAGAAGTGGGGATAGTAAGGCTGATGAGCGGTAAGGCCGAAGTTACGCTGCATTGCAGACAGGCGAGCAGCATCAGGGTGAGAACTCCGAAAGCGCACACAGATGGCCCACTCTTTTGGCTGCAGTACTGACATATCAGGGTATTTCTTCAGGAACCTCTGCACTACAAAGTTCAGAACATGCAAAAGGCAAGGAATGTTCATCAAACCGGCTAGGCCCTGAGCTGCTACGAGATTTCACCCATTGTCGCACACCACCAGGCCGGGCTTGATGCTCAGCGGCACCAACCACTCATCGGTCTATTGTTCCATGCCTGCTCACAGCTCCTGCACGGTGTGGAGTTGTTTCAGAACAGCTTGCTGTCATTTCCCTTTGCCTGTGCTGAAGTTGGTGGTGCAGGTGTTGAGCTGACGTGATGAGGAGGCGGTAGAGGAACAGGAGGAGGAAGTGGAGTAGATGGAGGAGGCAATAAGAGGCACAGAGAAACGTCCAGCAATCCCTGGGGTGGTAGGACATGCATCAAAATGTTGTTGCCTCAGGCCCAGCTGCCACTACATTTAACCAGTGGGCAGTTAGAAAGATATAACGTCCTTGCTCGTACTAACTGGTTCACGTGTCAGTGGTTATGTGGACCTTGCCACTGATGGCATTGTGCATCTGTTTTTTTTGCGCTGCTGTCATGACATTATTAAAACTGTGAGTTTCCACCATACAAAATTGGCCGCATTTCAATGGCCAGCAATTTTGAAATGCTGGCATTCAGGGCCAGGGCTCTGAGATGGGTATGGGGGTACTTCCTCTTTCTCTCCAGTTTTTGGGGGATGGACAGCTGAACGCTTCCATGGGACAGTGTGGAGATGCTCGGTGATGGTGACGGTGGTGGTGGTCTTGCTGCCACATCCTCTGTTTGCACGGTGGCAGGTGCCACTGTCGCTCCAGAGGGGGAGGAAGATGCCAAGACTGCAGCAGAAAAGGGAGCAGGAGGAGCCTCTGATCTTTCGTAGTCTTTGAGGTGTCTACTCAACTGCAGCTCATGCTTTGTGATTAGATGCCGGATTATGCAGGTGGTGCTCAGGTTTAGAACATTTATGCCTCACTTCAGCCGCTGACTGCACAGGGTGCAAACCACCCGTGTCCTGTTGTACGCACACTGCCTGAAGAACTGCCACACCAGGGAAATCCTTTGCGCTGGCTTTTGTGTCTCTTGGCACGTTGGACAGTAGCAGGCGTACTGGCTGGGGGATGACTGATCTGCTTTTGCACCCTGCTCCCTCTTTTGCCGTGTGGCTGGCGCTGCATGACCCCCACCTCTTCCTCCGAACTGCACCCATCACTGGCATGACCTGATGCCATGTAAGGTCTAGGATCTCATCATTCTCCACATCATCTTCCATCCACTCCTCACCCCTGCCCTCTTTGCCGGTCTGTACACTGCAGTAAGCCCCAGCAGTTGACACCGGTGTCATTCTCGCATGTCCTCATCCTCAAACATAAGTGGATGGGCATTAGTGCACTCAATCTTCAGCAGTTGATCGGGTGGAAGACAATGTGAAGGAACTGGAGGCACTCTCAGCCATCCAATCTACTATGGCCTCTACTTGTTTCTGGCCTCACTATTCTTAGAACGGTATTCGGGCCTACAAAATGATGCTGAATGTCCTGTTGCCTGCGTGCACAAGAGGAAGGAGTTTCATTTGAGCGCATAACTGGCACAGATTGACAATGTCCTCTCCCTGCAGAAGGGGCTCCACCAACACCAGCAGCACCACGACCATGGCCACGTCCCCTAGTTGATGCTCTCCTCATTTTGTTACAATCACCCACAAAATTGGCTGACAGACAAACTAATCGTATATCCGTGTCACAGATGCAAAAGAGGTGTTTAGCCCCCCCAAAAAAATTGGTATGTCTCGCTGCCCCAATTAACAGGCTAATTGACTATTATATATCCCTGTGACGGTGGAAAATACAGTGTTTATTCACCCAAAAAAATAGGTAGGTCTCACCGACCCTATTAACTGTCTGATTACCTATTATATATCCCTATGGTGGTGGCAAGTACAGTGTTTATTTCCCCCAAAAAATAGGTATGTCTCACCCACACAATTAACAGACTGATTAACTATTATATCTCCCTCTCACTGGTGCAAAGGATTAGGATTGCAACAAAAAAAAAAATGCCAACAGGTCACCCACAGATTTAACAGCACGATTAAGTATTGTATTTCCTTGTCACTGGTTCAAAAGGAGGTGTATTGCACCCACCAAAAATGCCTCTAGGTCAGCCACATTAACATTGTCCTTCACTGCTGCAGTGTCCTGTTCCTACACTAGTTAAAGCAGAATGGCGGCGTAACATGTGATCCCTCATTTATGCATGCAGAGTCACATGCTATGCCTGCCAATCACCACTGTGTCAATACCAGGCTTGACTGTGATAGCTTCCAAGTGCCCACAGCCTAAAAGCTTGTTGATAGGCTGCGCTGCAGCCTGTGAACAAGCTTTATTTAAACTACAAACAACGAACCCTGATACGGACTGTGGCACCAAAATCCGTGTTCGGGTTCGGTACATGGACACCAAAATGTCTGGTATGGTCCCGAATGTGGCGGTACAGGTTCGCCCATCACTAATTACACCTTATTTTGCAAAGTGCACACCTGGCATCGTATTGACTATCTCTCACCCCCCCAGTTCGAATTTGCTCTGGTAGTCTCTACCCATGCATCCATATTGATCATCTTTACTTGGAAGGATCTCTAAAGAATCTTTTCAATATAAAAACTGCTAAGTACCTTCAACTCTCAAAATTAATATTATATGCCCATGGTGACAAAGGGTACAAAGTAATGTCTAGAGATGAGCCAGCATACTCGTCCGAGCGTGGTGCTCGTTCGAGTATTAGGGTACTCGTAAGTGCTCGCTGCTCGGACGAGTATCTCGCCATACTCGAGGAAATGGCAACTTCCGCATCATGCTTTTTTGGCGCCTATAAACACAGCCAATCACAAGCCAGGAGACTCTACGGTACACCCAGCATCACGTGGGGCCCTTACATGTCGATAGCAGGGGTTGGCTGGCCTGATCAGGTGACCCTGGAATATACTAGTGACTGGCCGCGGTGCTCGGCTCAGATGCCGTCTGGATGTCGTTAGGGATAGAGCTGCTGCCTTTCAGGGACAGTGTTAGGGCCTGCATTTAGTTCTCTGTTAGGCAGGAATCACCCACAAAGAACCCAACAGCCCTTCCAAGGGCTAGAAGACATTTTTGTTTGGTCTCCTGGCTTGGCTGGCTGGCTGGCACCAGTAGTGCAGCTATCGCCATATATAACCCCCTTTTTTTATGTTATATCTCAGTGATACAAATCCATTGCACACAGCAGTGTGGAACCATTCTGTGTGTCACAGGTCAGCACACTCACTCCAATCCATATATACTGTCCAGGTGACACTTTCTGTACGTCTGGGTCGCAGTCTAAATAGCTACCGTTAACAGGGTGTCAGTCAGTTCTACGATAGTTTCTGCACGTCACGTTCCAAAAAAAAACAAAAATCCAAAACAAAATATACAAAAAAATTAGTTTTTTTGTTGTTTTAGCTCCGTGATACAAATCCATTTTACTCAGCTGCGTGTAACCTTTCTGTGTGTCACAGTTCAGCACACTCGCTCCAATCCGTATATTCTGTCCAGGTGACACTTTCTGTACGTCACTTAATTCAACCAGACTGAACAAGTTTGTGGGTTTCAGTACACCAGGCCCGTTTATTTTTTTTTTTTTTAGATCATACACTTATATACAAAAAATGTTGAACCCCAGGGCTAAGGGTCGAGGACGAGGGTGTGGGCGTTCAATTACTGCAGGGGGCAGAGGCCGTGGTCCTGGGCAGGGTGAGACAGTACCTGCTGATGAGGGAGCTGTGGAACGCCGCAGAGCTACACTCCCTAGCTTCATGTCTCAACTTACAGGGACACGTGGTAGAGGACTGTTGAAACCACAACAGTGCGAACAGCTGATCTCGTGCATTGCGGACAATGCTTCAAGTAATTTGTCCACCAGTCAGTCTTCCACGCAGTCCACCCACGTTACCCAAGGGAGCACTCCTCTGGCTCCTCCACCTCAACCTCCTTCCCCCCAGTCTGCCCCCTCCCAAAAAAATTTGGAATGCGATCCGGCATACTCTCAGGAACTGTTTTCTGGACCCTTCCCAGAGTCACAAACCACTTCTCAGGTTGCTGCTGACCTCTTTCCCGATGCCCAAGTTTTCCAACTGTCGCAGTCTGTGGGTGATGATGATGACAATGTTGAGTTAGTGGAAGAAGTTTGTAAAGAGGTGTCAGACGATGAGGAGACATGGTTGTCAGACAGTGGTGAAGTTGTTGTTAGGGGAGGAATTCCGAGGGGGGAGCAGACTGAGGAATCAGAGGATGACGAGGTGACTGACCCAAGCTGGGTTGATATGCCGAGTGAAGACAGTGCTTCTGAGGCGGAGGCGAGTGCTGCACCAGAACAGGTTGTAAGAGGCAGTGGTGTGGCCAGAGGGAGAAGCAGGGCCAGAGCTGGTGCATCAGCAGCAACTGTTTCACGTAGTGAAGCTCCCGTGGCGAGGCCTAGATGTTCACAAGTCTGGAGGTTCTTTAAAGAAAGTGAGGATGACCGATGGACTGTGGTGTGCAACCTGTGCCACACCAGGATCAGCAGGGGTGCCACCACTACTAGCCTAACCACCACCAGCATGCGCAGGCATATGAGTGCTAAACACCCCACTCAATGGAACCAAGGCCGTTCACCACCTCCTGCGGGTCACACCACTGCTCCTTCCCCTGTGTCACTCGCTGCCTCTACTAGTCAACCCCCCGCATCACTCGCTGCCTCTGCTACTCAACCCCCTGCCCAGGACCCCGGCACGAGCGCCTCCCGCCGGAAAACCACACCTTCGCCTCCACGATCCTCCACAGTGTCCACCAACGTGTCCCAGCGCAGCATTCAGCTGTCTTTACAGCAGACGCTGGAGCGCAAGAGGAAATACAGTTCCACCCACCCACATGCCCAAGCCCTCAACGTCCACATCTCCAAATTGCTTAGCCTGGAGATGCTGCCCTATAGGCTGGTAGAGACCGAGGCCTTTCGCAATCTCATGGCGGTAGCTGCCCCTCGGTATTCGGTCCCCAGCCGCCACTTTTTTTCCTGATGTGCTGTCCCAACCCTACACCAGCACGTGTCACAGAACATCATCCGTGCCCTGACCAACGCTGTTTCTGAGAAGGTCCACCTAACCACGGACACGTGGACAAGTGCTGCAGGGCAGGGACACTATATCTCACTGACGGCACATTGGGTTAACTTGGTGGAGGCTGGGACCGAGAATGACCCTGGGGCCACTCATGTACTGCCCACACCGAGGATTGCGGGGCCTACCTCGGTCACGGTCTCTCAGACGTACTATGCCTCCTCCTCCGACCCCTCCTCCAAATTACCATCCGTGGGCACGGCGCCTTCAGTCGGTAGCTCTAGGCGCAGCAGCAGTGCCGTGGGTAAGCGCCAGCAGGCAGTGCTGAAACTGCTGAGCTTAGGTGACAAAAGGCACACCGCCCAAGAGCTGTTACAGGGCATCACGGCGCAGACCGATGTGTGGCTGGCACCGCTGAACCTCAAGCCAGGCATGGTTGTGTGTGACAACGGGCGTAACCTGGTGGCGGCTCTGCAACTCGGCAGACTGACACATGTGCCATGCCTGGCCCACGTATTCAATCTAATAGTTCAGCGGTTCCTCAAGACATACCCCAATCTGTCTGATTTGCTCACCAAGGTGCGTCGCATCTGTGCGCATTTCCGCAAGTCGACCACAGATGCTGCCACTCTCAGGGCAGCACAGCGCCGCCTAAAACTGCCCGCTCACCGACTGTTGTGCGACGTGCCCACGAGATGGAAGTCGACATTAAACATGTTATCCAGAGTTTACCAGCAGCGCAGAGCGATTGTAGACTGCCAGATGTCAACTTCCACCAGAACTGGTAGTCAGGTCAGTCAGATTCCTCAAGTCTACAATGAGGAGTGGACGTGGATGTCTGATATCTGCCAGATGTTGAGCAACTTTGAGAAGTCAACACAGATGGTCAGCGGCGATGCCGCCATTATCAGCCTCACCATCCCGCTGCTTTGCCTGTTGAAAAACTCATTGCTCAGCATCAAGTCGGATGCTTTGCGCTTGTTACAAGAGACGGTGGAGGAAGATACGTCGCTTGATAGCCAGAGCACCCTCCGGTCTGTTTCTCAGCGCGTATTGGAGGAGGGGGATGAGGAGGAAGAGGAGGAGAATGTCGGCGAGACAGTAGAGGGTACCAGTGCTCAGTCCTTAACTCTTGAGCGTGTATGGGCTGAAGAGGAGGACTTGGAGGAGGAGGAGGAGGAAATGGAGAGTCAGGCCAGTGAGGAGAGGGAATTCTTACGTGTTGGGACTCTGGCGCACATGGCAGACTTCATGTTAGGCTGCCTATCCTGTGACCCCGTGAACCGATTACTGGGTGTTCACTCTCCTGGACCCACGGTACAAGCAGAACCTTTCCACTCTCATCCCTGCAGAGGAAAGGAGTATGAGAGTGAATAGATATCAACAGGCCCTGGTGCACAAGCTGAAACAATTCTTCCCATCTGACGCCGCTAGCGGCAGAGGGCATGGTTCGGTGGGCCAAGTAGCGGGGGAGAGGAGGCGAGCAGGCAGCTTGTCCAGCACTGGCAGGGGAATGCTCTCCAAGGCCTTTGCCACTTTTATGTCACCCCAGCAAGACACTGTCACCTGTCCCCAGTCTAGGCAGAGTAGGGGGGAGCTGTACAGAAAGATGGTGAGGGAGTACCTAGCTTACCATACCAACGTCCGTAGCGATCACTCTGCTCCATACAACTACTGGGTTTCAAAGCTGGACACGTGGCCTGAACTGGCGCTGTACGCCTTGGAGTTGCTGGCCTGCCCTGCCGCTAGCGTGCTGTCAGAGCGGGTATTCAGTGCAGCTGGTGGCGTCGTCACCGATAAGCGTACACGCCTGTCAACTGACAGCGCTGACAGGCTGACGCTTATTAAAATGAACAAAGCCTGGATTTCACCGGAATTCAAATCTCCTCCGGGGGAAAGCAGCTAAAGATTTAAATAACTTATGTATCCGATTCCTCTTCTCTACTCCTCCTCCTCCATATCGTCTTTGCCTAACACTGACCCAAGAAACGCCATTTTTTAGAGGTCCAATTGGCACTCTTTTACCACAGTTTTTCAGGAGGGCCACCTACAGGCCCTCTATTCAAACAATTTTTCTGGAGGTCCACCTACAGGCCCTCTCTTCAAACAATTTTTCCAGAGGTCCACCTACAGGCCCTCTCTCAAATTCCAGTTTTATTTGCGCAAACTGCGTAAATTATTATTTTTGGGATAGGTGTGAAAAATAATATTACCTGCGTATCTATATTGCCCAACATTGGATACGGTAGCAAGTGGAAGACCAAACACATGCTGCCAACAGGGTTCCGCAAATTCCTGGTCCACCCGCAAATTCCTGCTCCACAATGTCAAGGAGGTCGAGATTCTGTTGATGAGCAACAAGTCCTTCTGTACTGAAATCGCCGACAACGTCTCCATCTAAGAACCTAAAGACCATTGTGGAGAGAGCGGCACAGCTCGCCATCAAAGTGACGAACCCCAACGCCAGACTGCGCAGAGAAGATAACGAATAAATATCTCTGTGGTTATTTTCGCTAAATAAAAGTTAAATAAACACAAAAAAAAAAAATTGATCTGTTCCTGTGCCTGATCCACCCAAGTTGAATCTGTCCCATCATGAGAAAAGTCCCCACTGTAACTTGCTTCCCATACAACTACCTCACCCCCCGACACCTGTGTCTCGCCATTGTCCACCACCTCCTCAGACAACACTGGTAAATCCACACTGTCAGCACACGGAAACAGCAAAAGGTCTTGCGAACTGGGGCAGAGAATGTTGTGGGCTAGCACATCAGGGAAGGGGTGACTATGGGGTTCCAGGGAGTACGTGACCACATGCAATATCCATTTAAAAGTCATGCCACACTTGATCGAGCTCATAATTGACAATTGTACTGGTTGATGCTAAATTTTTAAGTTGGGGTCCTGCGTCGTCATTCTAACTACATCCGGCTGTTGTCACCACCACACACGCTAGCCCAGGGGGCACTCCTCTGGCTCTTCCAGCTCAACCTCCTTCCCCCCAGCCTGCCCCCCCACCTACAGGCCCTCTCTCCAAACAATTTACGTCTTTGTCCTATCTTTCTCTCTCTCTCCAAACCATTTTTCCGGATAGCTGCCATATACGGTTTTAAACTGAGTAGTATACATACCACACTTGATCAATCTCATAATTTACGACTGTACCGGTTGATGCTAAATTTTTAAGTTGGGGTCCTGTGTCGTCATTCTAAATACATCCGGCTGTTATCACCACCACACACGCTAGCCCAGGGGGCACTCCTCTGGCTCTTCCAGCGAAACCTCCTTCCCCCACCTACAGGCCCTCTCTCCAAACAATTTACCCGGATAGGGAACGTATTAGATATTGTACTGATGTTTGTTTTTCTTCTTTTAATTGCCTCCTGACCTGTGATAGGCAGAGCATGGACACGTCCCCTTAGCTGCAGTGGGAAAGACACTCCCCTGGCCAGAGCAAGCTCTTTTTCCGTTTTCCGTGTTTGAAAAATCCATTAAATATAGGGTCCCAAGATAGGGGACGTATACGGTATTAAACTGAGAGGAATCGATACCATACCGGTTGATGCAACAGTTTTTCAAAATCCATTCTGGCTGTTGTCACCACCACACACGTTAGCCCAGGGGGCACTCCTCTGGCTCTTCCAGCAAAACCTCCTTCCCCCCCACCTACAGGCCCTCTCTCCAAACAATTTACCCGGGTAGGGGACGTATTAGATATTGTACTGATTTTTATTTGGTTCTTCTTTTAATTGCCTCCTGCGATAGACGGGAATCGAACCCGGGTCAACTGCTTGGGAAGCAGCTATGCTCACCACTTTACCACCAACAGCCACAGCAACTGATAAGAACAGATACTAAACTTGATGTCAGCTGCAGTGCCAGCATGAGCAGTGGTGTCACCTGCAGGCGGTGATGGACCTTCGTTGCACCTATTTTGGTGCTTCCCTAACATGTGATGGGTATTTGCCTCGCCTTTCTTGGTCTGGGTGAGCACAATTGCCATGAGGGTAACCACCAGGCTGTTGCCTGAGAATTTGGGGTAATGGTGGGATTAAGCAGCCTCAGAGGCATCCATGCATGCTGCCCCTGCTGTTTCCTGTCCATTTCCGTGGTGTTTCCATCATTTTCTGAGGTTTCCAGGTTTTCACCCAGCCTTCCCTAGGCAGAGCCTTGGTCCCCTGCAAAAATGCTCGAGTCTCCCATTGACTTCAATGGGGTTCGTTTTTCGAAACGAGCACCCGAGCATCGGGAAAAGTTCGACTCGAATAACAAGCACCCGAGCATTTTAGTGCTCGCTCATCTCTAGTAATGTCCCATCTTATCCAGCAAAGAAGACTTAGAACTTTCATAACCTGTATTAAAAGTTTTTTTTTCAGGTCCTATATAAAGCACAGAATGTAGGTTTTTGCAATGCTCTACCCTCATATGAGAAAAGGTACAGTCTTTCGTCTACTCCATTCAAATACTTAACATTTTTTTGTGCTAAAAATGACATTATGTCCCTATTCAGCAGTTCAAAACAATTATGGTGATTCCAAAATTGGTTTTAAACTTTTGAAAGAATCAAAAATTTCTTTGCATCAACATTTTCTGACAGCCATAATTTATATTTCAGTCTACAGAGCTGTATGAGGGCTTGTTGTTTTTGTGGAACAAACTAGTTTTTATTGGTACTATTTGTGTGATATGTACAACTTTATAATCACTGTTATTCAATTTTGGGGGAGGGGCCAAGGTGACTAAAAATGGCAAATCGTGTGTTTTTCATTTTTTTCTGTCACGGTGTTCACTGCCCAGAAAATAAAAACAAATGTTATAGTCCAGATATTTTCAGATATTGAGATAATTAATATTTCAATTTTTTATTGTTTATATATTTTTATATGTAAAATTTGGAAAAGGGGGTGATTCAAACAATTTTTTAAAAAACTCTTTTTACATAACAGTTAGCCCCCTTAGGGGGCTAGAACCTGGGATCTTTTGATCCCTTGTCCTATTCGCCCTAATAGAGATCTATTAGGGTGAATGGGATTCTGACTCCCTGCTTAGCTGTGCCTCATGACAGCACTAGGAAGCCTCAGCAGGCCCTAGGCTGTCATTGTCACCAATTGGAGCCCTGCGATTTCACTGAAGAGGCTCAGATTGGAAGACAGAGAGCCGCATCCCTCTGCTTTACCTCACAGCAGCACAGATTCAAACTGAGCAAGCGCTGAAATCTAGCATCTCATACCTGTGCTGTGTCTTGCATGATTTTTTCTCAGCCCTGGGGCCAAGAATAGTCACAATAAGGGTATCGTTTTTATCAGCATGATTAAACCCACCTGGCTGTATGGCTGGTTTAATAGGGATGAACATGCTGACAGATGTTCTTTAAAGAATCATAAGATGCTTTGCTTTCCTTTCCTACTCCTAAAGAATCCTGGCCCAGATGGTCTACCCATTATTTACTTCAAGAAATTTCATAAGATCCTGACTCCCCTTTTTTTAAATGTATATTTAAAAAATAGAACTAGTAGAACTAGAAATTTGCATGACTATACTCCCTAAGGAGAATAAAGAGTTTTGCACTTGATTTATTATACCAGATGCCTGGGTACTTCATTGTTCCTTCTAGGCACTGATGTCCATTAATAGGATTCACTGGGATTACATGAAAGTAGTTTTAACTAGTTTTAATTTCCCGACCCCCTTCATTGCTGTCATATTTTCCCTTTATTCATCCTTTTCTGCCCAGATTCAAATAAGTGGTACTCTGCTTAACCCTTTAGATGGCTCTCTCTGCTGTAACATATCTAGGCATAAAAATACCAACTCATCACAGAAATTTATTCCAAAGAACTATTTCCTCTTTAGGCCCCATTCACACGTCAGTTTTTTTTTATCCGCATCCGTTTCCGCGTTGCGGACAATTATGCGGATAGGATGCGGATCCATTCATTTCAATGGGGCCGCAAAAGATGCGGACGGCACAAAGTGTGCCGTCTGCATCCGCACTTCCGTTCCGCGGCTCCCGAAAAAATAGAACATGTCCTATTCTTGTCCGAATACATGGACAAGAAAAGGCATTTCTATTATGTGTGTTCCGCAAATTGCAGAATGCACGTGTGAATGAAGCCTTAGTTACATAGTTAATATGGTTGAAAATACATATTTTATTTTATTATTTTATCTACTATTTCTTTATGTGTCCTGGACAAGATAGAAAAATCTACTTAGTTCCTTTTGGCCTCTCACAAATTTTATACACTTACCAGTACCTTGACATTGCCAACAGCTAATTATTAAAATATAGGCAATTATTTACTAGATTCTCCTGGAACAACACACACCCCATATCATACTCTTAGCTGTTCAAAAGGAAAAATCACAGAGGCACTTCCCTACCAGATTTTTTATCTGTTCTACAAAGCTATACAACTGGTGAGGTGGACTCAGCTGGCTAAACTCCAGTTGGATACTCCTTTTGTCACCATTGAAAGAGAGCTACTAGGCCTCAACTTGAATGTCTTTTATGGATTAAATCTAGCCAGCCAATCAGCAGTGCACTAATGTCATCAGTCATGTGATGCTAGATGGGTCACATGACCAGGTAGTGTTGCCTATTTAAACATGCAGCCTGCTTGTCACAGGTTGCCTGTGATTGGTTTCATCCCTTGGAGTGCCACACTGGCGCTTTGTTTGTGTGAAGTTGCCATTGGATTCCTGACCCTGGCTTGTACCCTGACTCTAACTGGTGTTTGACCCCTTGGATACGACGTGATCTCCTGTGTTTGACCTCTGGCTATCCCTGGTTTGTGAAATGAAATAACAGCGTAATAGTAGATGCAGTGATGAATCTTTATTGAAGCGTAGCAAATGTGTGTGTAAACGTTTTTAGCTAATACGGCCTTCATCAGACATTGTAGAATGTCCCATTGATACAATGACAAGGATCCATATATATATAACATGAGTCTCCCTTATGAAATACAAATGGTGACTTCAGTCTCCATGAACAAGTGGAAGCCTCCTATTGGTAGCATCGTTTTTCTAAAGTACAAAGTTAAGGTATCTATATAAAGATGTTCTAACAAAGTAAGTATTTATACAGGTAAGTATCTATCACACTGAAGACATGTTCTGTAAATGCTGGATATACTTGGATGAAAGAAACAGGTAGTGGAATATAATAAAGAGTTGTATAACTAAATGCAATCTCAAGCTGATAGAAAAATAATCTCAAACTGACCCAAAAAATGGACAAAAAAACGTTGATGGTACAAGTGGTGGGCTTACCTTTGCCGCAAGTAGGGTACTGAATAGAAAGACCGGCGCTATTGGTTTTATGAAAGAATATGGGAAGGCGCCATGTGGAGCAGATCGGCGTCCCTATAAATATCCTCAGTCAGCGCGCAGTTGAGCCTCGTCAACCGGAAGTGACGGCCTGGTGCGTTCCACAGACCGGAAGTATCGGCCCGTGGAACGCATCAGGCCGCATCTTTCTTTCATCCAAGTATATCCAGCATTTACAGAACATGTCTTCAGTGTGATAGATACTTACCTGTATAGATACTTACTTTGTTGGAACATCTTGATATAGATATCTTAACTTTGTACTGACGATTGTATATTATTCTACAGTGTCTGATGAAGGCCGTATTGGCCGAGAAAGGTTTACACACGCATTTGCTATGCTTCAATAAAGATTCATCACTGCATCTACTATTACACTGTTATTTCATTTCATATTCCGGGGTGGGAACTCTATAACAACCACTAAAATAAAGGAGCGGAGTGCCACAAAAGAATTCAGATTGTATCCCTGGTTTGTGTTACTAGTAGGGATGAGTGAAGCAAGCTTTGGATCCAAGGTCCGAAGTCGCTTGGCTGCAAACTTCGTTTTAATGTAGTACGGAGATCTGTTTCCATACAGCATTAAAATGTATACGCTCCAGCAAGGCAAAGTGAGTAATTATTAAACTTGATAACCATTTTGAAACAGGTATCCCATGTTGGTTGCCTTTTGCGTGTGTATCGGAACAGTAAACTCACTGCTTGGCACGAAGAACCAATGCAACTTGCAGATGAGATCAGAACTTCTTTATTGTAGGTCATGCACAGAAACAATGGGGGCAAATTTATTAAGATGCCTAATTTAGGCGTATTTCTGTTTAATAAATGACCCCTAATGTGTTCCAGGGACATCAAAATCCACTTCATCAGGCTACATATGTACTGTATGTGTGTTGCAGCACTTCCAGTTTCAGTTCTGTCTGTGTTTAAGTTAACCCTGTCCATCTGTCTGATATGTATCTTTGTTACGACCCTGCCTGGCTGTTTATCCTGCGTCTCCCACTATCTATGCTTCGAGTGTGCTGTCTGAGTCTCAGAAATCTGCAGTCAAGTCTTGTGACTGTTCAGACTATAACAGCGGTTTTCCTGCTTTTTTGGTGCATTTTCTGTATTCTAAGTTCCTAGTGACCGCCTCAGAGTACCTGCCCCCATTGAGTCAGCTGCCGATTACATGTCCTTAGTGGTCCAGTTGCTTCCCTCCAGCAGTCAGATCCCTATACAGGGGTTAAAGAATGGCTACAAGGGGAGTAACATAGTAACGTAGTTTATAAGGCCGAAAAAAAGACATCTCTCCACCCAGATCGGCCTGTTATCCTACAAGTTGATCCAGAGGAAGGCAAAAAACCCCTGTGAGGTAGAAGCCAATTTTCCCCACTTTAGGGGAAAAAAATTCCTTCCCGACTCCAATCAGTCAGTGGAATAACTCTGTATGAGTGTCAGGACTCGGGGGTACAGACAAGACAAGACAGTGGGCCCTGAGGCTGAACCCACCCACTGTCCCTACCTACTTGCCTCAGACGGCCCTAGGCGGCCGCGGACAACCACGATGGCGTTCCCTATACTGAATAAGTGGAACACCCAACAGGACAGACAAGACAACCAAAAACGGACAAAGGAGCAAACAAGGACAGAACCACACAGCAATGCAGTAATTATCGGCAATACAGACAAAAGTCAAAGGTCAGGCGGAGGGTGGATAAGTACGCAAACAGAGGGACAAGGAAGGGAACAAACCGGAGAAGATACAGGAGAGCTGGGATCCAGGTATGAACCGAAATAGCCAGCAAGCAAGTGAGCAGCTAGCTGACATTTATCCAGGATCAGAGGCTAGGTCCAGAAGCTGATTGGACCAGCCCTGATCTCAGTAACAAGTTCAGCTGAAGCACAAATCCTAAAGAGCACAGTAACTCCTGCATTGCTGGACAAAAGCAATCGAGTGTGTCACAACAACCCAGGCACAGTTCACACTAGGTATTGCACACCCTGACAGTACCCCCCCCTCTTATGAGGGGCCTCAGGACCCTTAGCCAATGGACCAGGCTTAAAAGGGTTAAGTACATGGTATCGCCGAACCAGGCGGGGCGCATGCATGTCCTTGGCAGAAACCCACGTACTTTCTTCTGGCCCGAAGCCCTTCCAGTGGACCAGATACTGTAATGAGCCCTGAACCCAACGAGAACTTAAAATTTCCTCCACCTCATACTCCAATTCACCCTGGATGATGAGCGGAGCAGGAGGAGGCGACGGGGAAACCGGCGGCACATATTTTTTCAAAAGAGACTTATGAAATACAGAATGGATTCGAAGAGCCGTAGGCAGTTTCAATCTAAAGGTAACAGGATTAATAATCTCCAGAATGGTATATGGCCCAATATATTTGGGCGCCAGTTTCCCTGACTGTACCCTCAATTTCAGATTTCTAGTTGAGAGCCAGACCTTATCACCTAGTACGTATTGATGGCCAGATATGCGTCTTTTATTAGCATGCTTTTTGGTAGGACTCTTGGGCTTTAACCAAGCTCTGGTGAGCTTGGGCCCACACTGTGCACAGTTTAGAAAATATAGCCTCGGCTGAGGGGTTACCAGATTCGGCGGAGTGAAGGGACGAGTACCTGGGGTTAAAACCATAATTACAAAAAAATGGCGACATCTTAATAGAACTTTGTTCATGATTGTTAATAGCAAACTCTGCTAGAGAAATGAAGTCTCGCCATTTGTCCTGAGTATTAGCTACAAAACACCTTAAAAATTGTTCCATAGACTGATTGGTCCTCTCAGTCTGTCCATTTGTCTGTGGATGGAAGGCAGACGAGAAGGACAAGGAGGTACCTAACTTACCACAAAACTCCCTCCAGAATCTAGCCACGAACTGGAGACCCCTATCGGAAACAATGTTTTCCGGAACACCGTGTACGCGCAGAATATAATTAACGAAGAGCGTGGCTAGTAAACGAGCGCTAGGCAGTTTACGCAGTGGAACGAGGTGGCACATTTTCAAAAATCTATCTACCACCACCCAAATTACAGTTTTCCCTTTAGACAGTGGCAGGTCAGTAACAAAATCCATTGAGAGATGCGTCCAGGGTCTCGTAGGAACCGGTAGAGGATGTAACAGACCCTCAGGTGGCCTACGAGGGACCTTGGACCTAGCACAAATCTCACAAGCTTCAACAAAAGCCTTGACGTCTCGAGCCCAGGATGGCCACCAGTAATGGCGCGAGAGTAAATACTTAGTACCTGCTATCCCTGGATGACCAGCCAAGACAAAACTATGGATCTCTTCTAAGACTCGGAGTCGAAGGTTTGGAGGTACAAACAGAAGAGATTCTGGAGTATCATGGGGTGCCAGACCCTGAGACTCTGCGATCAGGGTCACCAAGTCTGGTTGCAAGACTGACACAACAACACCGGTGTCACGCGAGGTCGGCGTCGCGCTCCCTCTGCACGACATCGCCGGACCTCTCCGCCCCCCTAGAGACGAGCAATAGGGAATTGAAGTGCTGGTCTTGTCAGCCAGCACTTCATGAGTTAATTCTCTGTTTGGGTTTAGCCATGTGGTGCCGATCACACCACATGGCTACTTTACATATTGTTTGGACAGCTTGCTGGCCACATCACATGATCCTGGGCGGGCTATTTAAAGATGGCAACTGCCTCACTCAGATGCCTGTGATTAGTCTTCTGAGATCAGTGCTGTGTGTTGGACCTTGCTGTTGATTATTGGTATATTGGATTTTGGCTTCGGACTTAGACTACGCTTTTGTGATTCCCCTCGGTATTTGACGTGACCTCCTGTTCTTGACTTGGCTTGCTGACTATTCTGCTATTGTGTTTGTTCTGTCTGTGTTCATCTTTCCCTGTGTTCCCTTCCCTTCCCTGTGCACGTACTCAGCATAGGGACTGTCTCCAAGTTACGGTTTTGCCGCCTAGGGCATCTACTGTAAGTAGGCAGGGAAAGAGGTGGGGTTCAGACAAGGCACACAATCCCTTGTTTCCCTGTCGTGACAGAATCACAGGCCGTACCTAATGGAGCCGTTGCGAGTACTCACGGACCAGATGAGTAACATGGCTCAGATGATCCAGGATTTGGCCGAGAGACTCCAACATCAGGAGCAGCTGCGGACATCACCCACAGTCGTTCCCTCCATGCCAAACCCCAATATTGAACCCCATGTAAAATTGCCCGATCGGTTTTCTGGGGACCGAAGGACTTTCCGTTCCTTTAAGGAAAGTTGTAAATTATATTTCCGTTTACGCTCACACTCCTCGGGTTCTGAGCAGCAGCGGGTAGGAATAATTATTTCCTTGCTGCAAGGTGATCCGCAGGAGTGGGCTTTCTCATTGCCACCTGATTCCCCTTGTCTATTTTCTGTGGAGGCTTTTTTCCGGGCCCTAGGTCTTTTATATGAAGAACCTGACTTGGCCGCTGTAGCTGAAACTCAGCTCAGAGACATTCGGCAGGGTAACCGTGCAGTTGAGGATTACTGTGCTGAGTTCAGAAAATGGTGTGTGTCCTCTAAATGGAATGACCCTGCTTTGAGAAGCCAGTTTAGGGTGGGACTGTCTGACCATCTGAAGGATTTACTAGTTAGTTATCCTACTCCTGACACCTTAGAGGCGACTATGACCTTAGTTATCAAACTTGACCGACGGTTTAGGGAGAGACAAAAGGAACGTTCTGTTGCCCCTCAAGTTGCCGTGTTGTCCGAAGTTCCTCTTCAGAGCCCGTCTCCTATCAAGGTCCAGGAGGAGCCTATGCAGTTGGGAGTTACTATGAGGGATCAGAGACGCCTGAGAAGGGCCTGTTTTTACTGCGGTGAGATGAACCACTGGCTCCAGCAGTGTCCGAGACTTCTGCTCTCAAAAAGGTCTGTTCCTGGAAGTAAGGTACCCCCTGCGGTGGTAAGAAAGAAAATCTTGTTACCTATTTCCATTTCTTATAACCAATTCAAGAGGTCCGGTGAAGCATTTGTGGATTCAGGTTCTGCTGCTAATTTTATTGATTATGATTTTGTGCAATCTGTGGGTGTGCCTATAATTCCTTTAAGGGAGGTAATTCAAATTATCGCACTGGATTCCACTCCATTGAATAATGGGAGAGTGGAGTTTTGTACTCCTGAGGTTGTATTAACTGTAGGAATTACCCATACCGAGACTTGTTCCTTCCTTGTATTAAAGGATTTACCTGCCGACCTTGTTTTAGGTCTGCCATGGTTACAGGACCACAACCCTGTGATCAACTGGTCGGTAGGTGAATTGGAAAAATGGGGAATGAATTGTGACAAATGTTGTAGATCAGTATTGCTGTTTGGAGGTACCACTGAGTCTCTTTCCTTGCCCAAGTATATCGGCGATTTTTCGGACGTTTTTTCCATGTCCGAGACTGAGTTCCTCCCTCCTCACCGGCAATATGATTGCGCCATCAACCTTATTGAGGGATCCAAATATCCCAAAGGTCGCATTTATAATCTCTCTACTCCTGAACGTCAGTCCATGAGGGATTATCTCAAAGAGAGTCTGGCCAAGGGTCACATCCGGCCTTCAGTTTCTCCCATGGGGGCAGGTTTTTTCTTTGTTGGTAAAAGGGATGGAGGATTGAGGCCCTGTATCGATTACAGGGAGCTCAATAAAATCACTGTTAAAAACAGATACCCGTTGCCCCTTATTCCTGACTTGCTGAATCAGGTCCAGGGGGCCTGTTGGTTCACCAAGCTGGATTTGAAGGGGGCATACAACCTAATCAGGATTCGTGAGGGGGACGAATGGAAAACTGCTTTTAATACCCCGGAGGGTCATTATGAGTACTTGGTAATGCCTTTTGGGTTAAGTAACGCTTCGGCAATTTTCCAAAACTTTGTCAATGACATTTTTAGACCATTTATTGGGAAATTTGTAATTGTCTATATTGATGACATCCTGATTTTTTCTGCAGACTGGGAGAGTCACGTATCTCACACCAGGCAAGTGCTGGAGGTGTTGCGTGAAAACAAGTTGTTCGTTAAAGGGGAAAAGTGTACCTTTGGTGTTCAGGAAGTGGCCTTTTTGGGATACATTCTCACCCCTTTTTCTTTCAAAATGGATCCAGTTAAAGTACAGGCCATTGTGGATTGGGTGCGACTTTCCTCTTTGAAGGCGCTCCAGCGATTTCTGGGGTTTGCTAATTTTTATCGTAAATTTGTCAAAAATTTTTCTGTGGTAGCCAAACCCATTACGGATTTGACTCGCAAGGGGGCTGATCTGGTCAATTGGCCCCCTGCAGCTATTGAGGCCTTTGAAAGGTTAAAGCAGTGTTTTATTAATGCTCCTGTGTTGGTCCAGCCTGATCAAAGTAAGCCTTTTGTAGTTGAGGTGGATGCGTCTGAGGATGGTGTGGGGGCTGTACTGTCCCAGGGGTCTTCCACCTTAACTAATCTTATGCCATGCGCCTTCTTCTCCCGCAAGTTCTCTCCTGCCGAGAGGAATTATGATATTGGGAATAGGGAGTTACTTGCAATCAAGTGGGCGTTTGAGGAATGGCGTCATTTTTTAGAAGGGGCATTTCACCGCATTACGGTCCTCACGGATCATAAGAATTTAATGTTTCTAGAATCGACTAAGCGATTGAATCCTAGACAGGCGAGGTGGGCTTTGTTCTTTACTCGTTTTGATTTTTGTGTTACCTTCAGACCCGGGAGCAAGAATGTTAAGGCCGATGCCTTATCCCGAAGTTTCCAGGCGTATCAGCCTCCTGACGTCCCTCCTGAGCCCATCCTGCCAGCTGATATCATCGTGGCCGCTACCTCATCTGACCTCGCTTCTGAAATCTCGGCAGGACAACATCTTGCTCCTATTGGTACCCCCAATGACAAATTGTTTGTGCCGGCTCATTTGCGGTTGCGACTGCTGGGTGAGTGCCATAATTCTGTTTTGTGTGGACATCCTGGCATCAATGCCACCAAGGAGTTGGTCTCTAGGCAGTATTGGTGGCCGTCAATCTCCAGAGATGTTCAGGCTTTTGTAACTGCGTGTAACACTTGTGCCAGGTCCAAGAATTCCAAGACACGACCTATGGGTGAGTTACATCCTTTACCCATACCTAGTAGACCTTGGTCACATCTGTCCATGGACTTTATCACGGATTTGCCGTGCTCTGAGGGTAAAACCGTGATATTTGTGGTGGTTGACAGATTCAGCAAAATGTGTCATTTTATTCCTTTGTGTAAATTACCCTCTGCGAAGGTCTTGGCGTCCGTGTTCATTGATAATATCGTCAAACTGCATGGTGTTCCTGAGAATATCGTTTCTGATAGGGGAGTACAGTTTGTGTCTAGGTTCTGGAGGGCGTTCTGTAATAAGATTGGTATCTTTGTCCTTTTCATCAGCCTTTCATCCAGAGACCAACGGTCAGACTGAACGTCTTAACCAATCCGTTGAGCAATATCTCAGATGTTATGTTTCTGTTGATGTTATGATTCAGCATGTGTGGGCCAGATTCCTGTCTCTGGCTGAATTTGCAATTAATAATCGTGTTAATTCATCCTCTGGGATGTCGCCGTTTTTCTGCAATATGGGTTTTCATCCACGCTTTGGCTCCTGTTCCCCATCTGCATCGGTTGTCCCAGAGGTCAATGATTTTTCTCAAGAACTGTGCACAGTTTGGGCACAGGTTCAGTCGAACCTGGAAAAGGCCCAAGGAGTTCAAAAAGCTAAGGCTGATAGAAAACGTTCTAAGGGTGTGAATTTTAAGGTTGGGGATAAGGTATGGTTATCGACTAAAAATCTCAACATGAGGGTACCATCCTACAAGTTTGCACCTCGCTTCATTGGTCCTTACAGGATCACCAAGGTGATCAATCCGGTTTCTTTTAGGTTATGTTTACCCGACTCCCTTCGTGTTCATAATGTTTTTCATGTGTCTTTGCTCAAACGTTATGTTGCTCCCGTTGGTCTCCTCCTCCGGTTGAGGTAGCAGGACAAATGGAGCATGAAATTGCCAGAATTGTGGATGTGAGAAGGGTCCGGAATTCCTTCCAGTACCTCGTACATTGGAAGGGGTTCGGTCCTGAGGACAGGTCTTGGGTACCGTTGACCAGGATGCATGCAGACTCGCTCATCCGAAAGTTCCATCTGCAGCATCCCGATAAGCCTGCTCCCGCTGGTAAGGGTCCGGTGGCCCCTCGTGAATGGGGGGGTACTGTCACGCGAGGTCGGCGTCGCGCTCCCTCTGCACGACATCGCCGGACCTTTCCGCCCCCCTAGAGACGAGCAATAGGGAATTGAAGTGCTGGTCTTGTCAGCCAGCACTTCATGAGTTAATTCTCTGTTTGGGTTTAGCCATGTGGTGCTGATCACACCACATGGCTACTTTACATATTGTTTGGACAGCTTGCTCCGCCTCAGGTCATGTGATGCTGGCCACATCACATGATCCTGGGCAGGCTATTTAAAGATGGCAACTGCCTCACTCAGATGCCTGTGATTAGTCTTCTGAGATCAGTGCTGTGTGTTGGACCTTGCTGTTGATTATTGGTATATTGGATTTTGGCTTCGGACTTAGACTACGCTTTTGTGATTCCCCTCGGTATTTGACGTGACCTCCTGTTCTTGACTTGGCTTGCTGACTATTCTGCTATTGTGTTTGTTCTGTCTGTGTTCGTCTTTCCCTGTGTTCCGTTCCCTTCCCTTCCCTGTGCACGTACTCAGCATAGGGACTGTCTCCAAGTTACGGTTTTGCCGCCTAGGGCATCTACTGTAAGTAGGCAGGGAAAAAGGTGGGGTTCAGACAGGGCACACTATCCCTTGTTTCCCTGTCGTGACAACCGGGTTTTAAAATCGTATTGGGCTGATTCCTGGGAGCGCTTTCGATGTCGAAGCTGCGAGACAGGGCGTCAGCCTTGACATTACGGGAACCAGGCCGATACGAAATTTCAAAGTCGAATCTAGTAAAAAACAAGGCCCATCTGGCCTGGCGCGGAGAGAGACGTTTAGCACTATCTAGGTAAACCAGATTCTTATGGTCAGTGAGCACAGTCACCTTATGCTTGGCACCCTCCAAGAAATGCCTCCACTCAAACGCCATCTTTATAGCTAGTAATTCCCTATTGCCGATGTCGTAATTACATTCGGCTTGAGAAAACTTTCTCGAGAAGTAAGCAATCGGCCGAAGGTTGGTAAGAGTGTCTGATCCCTGGGATAAGACCGCTCCTACCCCCACCTCAGATGCGTCTACTTCCACAATAAAAGAGCGCTCAAAGTCTGGTTGAGCCAGCACCGGAGCTTCTGAGAAGCACCGCCGAAGTTTGTCGAATGCCTGAGTAGCCTCTGAGGTCCAGTTAACTAGATCCGCCCCCTTCTTGGTCAAATCCGTGAGAGGTTTGGCTATGATGGAAAATCCTTTAATGAATTTCCTATAATAATTGGCAAAGCCCAAAAACCTTTGTAAGGCCTTCAGACTATTGGGTCGTTCCCATTTTTCAATGGCTACAACTTTGAGTGGATCCATACAAAATGAATTTGGAGTAATGTAATAACCTAGAAATGAGACGACCTGGATACCGAACTGGCATTTCGACAACTTGGCACACAGATTATTTTGCCTCAGAAGCTCCAAAACAGTATGGACATGCACTATGTGAGAAGCCCAATCGGGGGAGAAAATCAAAATGTTGTCCAAGTAGACAACTAAAAAACGCCCTAAATGCTCACAAAAAAATATCATTAACAAAATGCTGGAAAACCGCCGGGGCATTGCATAACCCAAATGGCATGACTAGATATTCGAAATGGCCCTCTGGGGTATTGAATGCGGTCTTCCACTCATCACCTTCTCTGATTCTTATTAAATTATATGCCCCCCGCAAGTCCACCTTAGAAAACCATTTGGCTCCCCCTATCTGGTTAAATAAGTCTGGAATCAAGGGCAGCGGGTGTCGGTTTTTAACTGTAATTTTGTTCAGTTCCCGGTAATCGATGCAGGGTCGGAGCCCTCCATCTTTCTTGCCCACGAAAAAGAACCCCGCCCCCAAGGGAGAGGAGGACAGATGAATATGACCCCTCTGCAGACTGTCCTGTTTGTACTCCCACATAGCCTCCCTTTCAGGACAAGACAAGTTAAAAATATGACCCCGAGGAAATTTGGCGCCGGACACTAACTCAATAGCACAATCGTATGGTCTGTGAGGCGGCAAGCCGTCCACAGCCTTCTCATCAAACACATCAGAATAATCCGACAAAAATTCCGGAATTTCCCCTCCCTTAGGGGAACCTTTCACAAGAGAAACAAGCCATGCAATGGAATCACACCTAGGACCCCATTTCACCCAGTTCCCGGTTGCCCAATCGAAGACAGGGTTATGTGTCTCCAACCAGGGCAACCCTAAAATCACTTCTGATGACAAATTATGCATAAGCAAAAACTCCATCTTTTTCGACATGGACCGACCCCACCTTAACTTCAAGGCAGGGGGGTCATGTACCGTACGTCCCCCTGGGCAAAGGGGCTGAGTCTGCTCCCGTGACATTAAAGGACACTGGAGCAGAAGGGGACATATTAAACCTGAA
>ONZH01031173.1:0-28815 GCA_900303285.1 Rhinella marina
AAACACCTGCAAAGGCTTCCTAAGCCTTTAAAAAGTTCCTTAGTCTGGTTCAGTAGGCGACAAAATCATGGTAAAGACATTGACACAATCCACAAGGAGCTAAAGAAGCTGTCTGTTTACAGAGTGCTGTATCCAAGCATATTAACGGAAAGTTGAGTGGAATGAAAAACGGGTGGTAGAAACAGGAGCATGAGCAACACAAAGAACCACAGTCTTGATAGGATTGTTAAGAAAAGGCCTTTCCTAAATTTGGGGGAGATTCACTAGGAGTGGACTGCTGCTGGAGTCAGTGCTTCAACAGCTACCACACACTGACATATCCAGGACATGGGCTACAAGTGTCGCATTCCATGTGTCAAGCCACCCATAACCAATAGACAACGCCAGAAGCATCTTACCTGGGCCAAGGAGAAAAATAACTGGACTGTTGCTCAGTGGTAAAAAGTGTTGTTCTCAGATGAAAGTAAATTTTACATTTCATTTGGAAATCAAGGTCCCAGAGTCTGGAGGAAGAGTGGAGAGGCACTCAATCCAAGCTGCTTGAGGTCTAGTGTGAAGTTTCCACAATCAGTGATGGTTTGGGGAGCTATGTCATCTGATGGTGTAGGTCCACTGTGTTTTATCAAGACCAAAGTCAGTGCAGCCGTCTACCAGGAAATTTTAGAGCACTTTATGCTTCCCTCTGCCGACAAGCTGTTTGGAGATGGAATTTTTATTTTCCCAGCAGGACTTGGCACCTGTCCACACTGCCAAAAGTACCAATACCTGATTTAATAACCACAGTATCACTGTGCTTGATTGGCCAGCAAACCTGCCTGACCTTAACCCCATAGAGAATCTGGGGTATTGTCAAGAGGAAGATGAGAGACACAAGACCCAACAATGCAGATGAGCTGAAGGCTGCTATCAAAGCAACCTGGGATTCCATAATACCTCTGCAGTGCCATAGGCTGAACGCCTCCATGCCACGCCACGTTGATGCAGTCATTCATGCAAAAGGAGCCCCAACAAAGTATTGAGTGCATTTTCTGTACATACTTTTCTTTTGGCCAATATTTCTGTGTTTAAAAAAAATTACAGTTGGTCTAATATGATATTCTAATTTTCTGAGATAATGACTTTTGTGTTTTCCTTAGCTGTAAGCCATAATCATCAACATTGACATAACACTTGAAAAAGTTCACTCTGTTTGTAATGGCTCTATGTAATATATGTGTTTCACTTTTTGAATTGAATTACTGAAAAAAAAACGTTTTAATGATATTCTAATTTATTGAGATGCACTTGTAAGTGGTAATAAAGAAAGCTGGAAGAGCAATTTAGAACTAAGTCATGTGACTGGGTATAAAAAGAACCTGTTAGAGAGGCAGAGTTTCTCAGAAGAAAAGATGGACAGAGGTTCAACAATCTGCGAAAAATGGTGTCTAACAACTGTGGAATAATTTCAGAAAAATATTCTACATAATATCATCAAAACATTCAGGGAATTTGGAGAAATCCACGTGCACAGGAGACGACGCTGACAGTCAATATTGGATGCTAGTGATCTGTGGGTCCTCAGGAGGCACTGCATTAAAACAGACATTATTCTGTGCTGGAAATCAATGCATGGGCTCAGGAACATTTTCAAAAGTCACTGTCTGTGAACACAGTTCACCATACAAGCTGTATCATGCAAAGAAGAAGCCGTATGTCAACATGATCCAGAAACGCTGCCATCTCCACTGTGCCAATGCTCATTTAAAATGGACTGAAACAAGGTGAAAACTGTTCAGTAGTCAGATTAATCAAAATTTAAAATTTTTTTGGAAACCATGGACACCGTGTTCTACGGACTCAAAAGGAGAGGGACCATCCAGCATGTTATCAAGCCTGCATCTCTGATGCTATGGAGTTACAGTAGTAATAGCCTATGGTGTGGGTAGTTTACACATCTGGAAAGGCACTCACAATGCTGAGCAGTACATATAGTTTTTAGAATAATACATGCTCCCATCTAGATTTCTCTTTTAGGGAAGGCTTTGCATATTTCAACAAAATAATGCTAAACTACATACTGCATCCATCACAACAGCATGGCTTCACCGTCTGCCTGCAGTTCTGACCTTTCACCAATACAAAACATTTTGTGAATAATAAAATAATAATGTATCAAAGAAGACCCAGGACTGTTGGGCAACTAGAATCGTACATCATACAAAAATGGGGCAACTTTTTTGATATGCATTGCTTCCATCAAGTTCTAAATTAGATAATTTTTTAATGAAATGGTCAAATGTCTCTCTTTCAAAATCTTATATGTGTTCTATCATTTATTGTGAATAAAATATGGGTCTATGAGGTTTCATTTCAATCACTGTTTTTATTTACATTATTTACATTTTACACAGAGTTTGGATTTCTTTGGAATTGGGGTTGTAATTTGCAGCCAAAAAAGTGCAGTAAAATCCAGAAAAAAAATCTTCAGCAAAATCCACATAGTGTATGTATATTTTTGCAGATTTCTGCTTCAAATTTGCATTATATAATTTGCATGCTGTATATTTAAACTTTCATCCACTGGGCTGGTGCTGTAAAATACTGCATATTTGTTCTATGGAAATTAATGGTGGAAAATCTGCAGTGTCAGGACATTCCATAAGATCTGTTTGCATAGTTTCCATAGTGGTATATGTCACCAAAGAGCTGTAGACACTAGACTATGAAAGTATTCTTTCTTTATTCCCAGCAACCACTTTTTCAAAGAAAAATTTAGCTTATTTCTTTTAGTTCCTGGAGTTCCATTTTTTCATTACCTTCTAATGGAGACATCAAATTTAACAGAATTAAATGTGAGGGGAGCAAACAGAAGGTCAGACTAAATTAGATACAGACATAGCATGGAAGTTAGTGGTCAAATCTTTTCTTGATTATAATGGTGCCAAATGCGATTGTACCTTGCATAGTAAATGACAACTATTGCTATTTTATTTGCCTGAGTTTTTATGATGTACGTTTTTTTCTGATTCTTACATGCTCACTTCTCTTACTGAGCATGTATGTGAAAAAATGTAATTGAAGGACACAGCTGGAAAACAAAGTATAGAAAATTGCTATCCCAGGTGCAATACTACAACATATAGAATTTCAATTAGCCCTTCCTTTCTGTCAGTGAATGCTTTTGTAAAATATGAAAAACATGGAAAATGGATAAACAAACGCTAGCTTAACCCCTTCACCCCCGGAGCTTTTTTCGGTTCTGCATTTTCGTTTTGCGCTCCCTGCCTTCAAACAGCCATAACTCTTTTATTTTTCTGTTCACATAGCTGTATGAGGGCTTGTTTTTTGCGGGACAAGTTGTACTTTCCAACGCCACCATTTAATATTGCATACGGTGTAGTGGGAAGCGGGAAAAAAATTCCAAACCGGGTGAAATTGCAAAGAAAACGCTATTCCGCTACAGTTCTACGGGTTTCTTATTTACAGCGTTCGATGTGCATTAAAACTGATCTGTTACTTTCATTCTACTGGTCAGTACGAATCCGGCAATACCTAATATGTATAGTTTTTCCTGCGTTTTCATAGTGATAAAATAATTAGAAAGTTGCCCTTTTTTTTTTCCTTGTCAAATCTTGACCCCTATAACTTTTTGGTATTTATGTGTACAGAGCTGTATGGGGGCTCATTTTTTGCGGGACGATCTGAAGTTTTTATTGATACCATTCTGGGGTGTGTATGACTTTTTGATCACTTTTTATTTAATTTTTTTTAGAAAAAAAAAGCGACAAAAACGGCAAATAGCCATTTGGACGCTTTTTTCCGCCACACAATTCGCCGTATTGGAATTTTTTTTTATATTTTAAAAGTACGGGCGTTTTCGGTCACGGTGATACCCATGATGTCTATATTTATTGTTATTTAGGTATTTATTTTTTACTTATACGGAAAGGGGGGTGATTTGAACTTTTACATCTTTTTTATTTTTTATATATTTTTTAACATTTTTTTTAATTTTTTTTTTTACTATTAGAAAGCTCAAATATGGGCTTATATATTGTGGCTTTTTTTTTCTTTATGAGCAATTATGGATTTTATAGACTCAGAAATCCATGAGTTGCTCATTTCTTATCCTGGCCTGCCATCTAGTGGCCAGAATAAGAATTGCACTTTGAAAACTGTAATCCTCACCAGCGAGGATTACAGTTTTCATATGGTGTACAGACACCCCGATTGGCCACACGGGGTGTCTGTACACCACCCGGAAGCGAATGCCGGGTTGAAACGCAACTAGATGCCGTGATCACGTGTGATCACGGCATCTAATCAACCAGGAAGACGCCGCCGATGGCGGTAAGTAGCGGCAAGTCTCTGCTGTTAGAAACAGCAGAGACTTGCCGGCCATGACGCCCGCCACACCCGCGAGCGGGCGCCATGTGCCCACATCGCCCCAGCGCCGTACATGTACGGCGCTGGGCGCGAAGGGGTTAAAAGGCTGTTAGAATCAAATATAAATAACTGTGTATATTGCTATAAAGTTTAATAAATAAAATGATGTAGGTTGAAGTTCTGTTTGCTTTGCCATTAGAGATGAGTGAAGTTTTCAAAAATTTGATTTGGATGCTTCATTGAATTTTTCCAAAACATTCGCTTAGTTCAGAATTAATTTTTCACAAAGCGCATTAAATCAGCTGTATCCTGGTCTGCAGGGAGAGTGTATCTTGGTGTACATCCCTGAGCATTGCTGCAACATGCATAGCTAGTCCTTTCTGGTAGTGAAACAGTTACTGTGCGTCAGTATGACAGGTAGGTTACAAGGTTTCTTTGGGGTAACTACTGTATGCCCCCTGCTGCACTTAAACCCACTCTGATGCCACAATACTGGTTGGGCAGGAAAGCTTGTACAGAGCAAACTCGGCCGGTTGCGGCCACAAAGTTTGGCTGCCCAGTAGTCCAGGGAATCTTGGATCTGGGATGACAGGGTACAGTCCGAGTATCTTACCACCTGCGTGTTCTGGTACATGTCCTGCTGCTACTGGGTGGTTTCTTCAGTAGCGGGGTGAAGAAAAGTACTTATTAGAGACTCAAGACTTCAGTTTCTGCTAATGGAGTTGGTGCTGCTCCTGCCCCCTACCAGCAGTTATGGCAGTGGAGCATGAGAACAGAGGGTTCCCCCGGTCAGACCTTCATGAGTATGGGCGATGGCACACATATGCAGCGACCAACTGACTACATAGGATATCTCGATAATAGTTGAGTTTATCATCCCTCTCAGCAGGTGTAAAAAAGCCCCCGATTTTGTCCAGCAAGCGAGGGACTAACATTGTGCAGAGATAGTAATCATCCCTCTGCTGAATGGTGATAATGTGTCTGTCACTACACAATTGCACAAGGGAATGGAAGGAACTCCCTGCCTCCATCTCCACTGCATACTGCCATGGTCTGTCAGGGTCATCTTCCTGATCTTCCTAATCGCCCTACAGATCCTCATGCTCCTTCTGTTCCTCTTTTGTTGCTTGGGGAGATAAAATACCTATTTCTGTATAGAATTCCTGGGTGTTAATGTACTCCTCTTCGTCCTCATCCTTCTCCGCCGGTTCAGCCCCCACAGGGCACAGGTGGCTGTGAACTTTAGGTGCCACATCCCCTGTCCCCTGAAAGAGAGGAATGAGATCATTCATCCCGTAGTCCTGACGTCTGACAAATAAAGTGGCCTCCTCAAAGGGCCTAGCAAATGGCAGGTGTCACGCATGAGCTGCCACTGGCTAACATCAAAGTTTCACAGGGGAGTGCTCTTGTCCACCTGCATCATCAAGAAATCATTTACAGGATTCATCTGCTCATATAGTCGGTCCAAAATGTGGAGTTTCAAATGTTGCACATCAGGCGATGTTAAGGAACACTATTCTGCCTTTGCAGCTCAAGGGCGTGCTGTGCAGTGTAAGAGTGGCTGAAGTGCATGCACAGTTTCATAACCATTTTCAGGATGTCTTGCAGTTGGGTGGAAGACTTCAAGAACCACTTTACAGCCAATTTAAATACTTGCTTCATGCAGGGCGCATGGCTCAGCCTTCCTTGACTCAGCACCGACACAATGTTCTTCCCATTGTTGGTGACCATGGTTCCGATTTTAAGTTGCCCAGGTGACAGCCAGGATTTGATTTCTTCTTGAAGGACATCGATGAGTTCCTCCCTGGTATTACTCAGTTTGTCCAGGCTGGACAGGTGCAGAACAGCATAACACCCGTCCGAACTATGCCGACAGTGGAGGCTAAGGTCAAGGTGAGCAGGCAGAGGAGGACACTGGCGCCAGAATCACAGCATGAGAATGCAGAGGCGGCATTGCCATCACCTGGCCAAGTTGCTGGTGTCCCTGGGCAGGAACCACATTTTGGGTACTCTGATAATAGTAGTATTAGTCAGCTTGTTCACCCCAATTTCAGAATTAAAGCAAATTTGAATTGATTATCTATTAAATAAGGTGGGCACCCCAATAATACTTAAATTACATAGCTTATTGACCCAACTTTGAGAATCAAGGTGTAATTGAATTGCTTATCTAGTAAACGTTTTGGAAACAAGTCTTGTGGACGGATGAGGTTGAAATAGAACTTTTTGGCCACAATGTGCAAAGATATGTTTGGATAAATGGGCATAGAACACCTCTCCAACTACTGTATTAAGCATGGAGATGAATCAATCATGCTTTGAGGTTGTGTGCAGCCAATGGCACAGGGAATATTTCATAGATAGAGGGAAAAATTGATTCAATAAAATTCCAATTCTGAATTTTGAATTTCTGAGAAATTCCAATTCAGTTTTTACTGAGCACATGAAATAAAGCCTATTTTTTATATTTTTTGGAAGCTGGACTATAGTATGTGTTTTTTTCCATGATGTGGTAGCACTCCTTCCCGGTGCCGTCTGTGCCTCCTGTGCTTAATTATTACACCAGGTGAGCGATATGTGTTTTGCCTTTTTTTTGGAATCAAACATAACACCAACTGAAGTTGAAAAGGGGATGGATTTCTATAAATGGATAATGATCGATGAACATACCTGAACATCCACAATAGACTAGCTCACTTACTGAAATTTGTTCTATGTCAGATTTATTGAAGTTTATTTTTATTTTGGTATGTCTCTGGATTGATACTACATTAATCAAATGTGCTTTAATTGGCCTAAAAAATTGGTGTATGACATACTGATGTCTCCTAGGATTATTTATATCTTGTCATCCTTTAATTTTTCTTACTAAATTTTCTCCTTCCCCATTTAATCTTTTTAAAGCAATGACAGCAATAGCAAATAATGTCCGAGTGATACTGACAAAAACACGTTGCACATTTGTTATGCTTTTTAATATAGAAACCTTCCAAAAATGGTCACTTAATGGTGGCAGACACAATGTTATCAGAAAAAAACAGTGGCTTGTTGGGATCAAGCATCCAAAAATTGTGCCTTAACGGTTCTGCCCCTGTTTAAACATATGCATGTTAATGTAATGAGAAAGAGTGATAATGGGGGAAGTATGCCTGCCTGTATTTACACACACACACACACACACACACACACACACATACACACACGTGTTAATTGTTAAAAGATGAACAAGCCTAGAAAAATTATTTTCCCTTTTATTAGGGAGCAGCAGCAGTACAGTGTGGATATGGAGATGGTAACTTGTGTAGGGTTAATAACTGTAGCAGTAGCAGCACAGCATGAAACAGACAATGCAGTAGATATGTGTGCCGATGAGTTGGGGTAACAAAAGTAGTGGTGGCAGCTGTGTAGAAGCAATGGTAGTGGCAGAAGACGTAATAGAAGTGACAGTAAGGGAATTAGCATCGGGGAGCAACACCTAAGGCGGCTGAGCCAGCAACAGCCGTACAGTATGGTAACCTATGGTGGGCAGGCAAACAGCACCAGTAGTGTGATGGGGCAGGTTATACAAATACATATACAAGGGCAATAGAGACTACATTAAGGGCAATAGAGACATCATATATTGCCAGTAGCCACGCAAGATAAATTAAGGTTAACCTAACTCAAGTTTAGTGACAACTAGTCAGTGTTTAATACCATTTAATATTGATACTGTATGGAATGTTTTTAATTTATTGTCAGATGCTAATAATGTTATTAATGCTATTGAATGTCGTATAAATAATCACCAGTATTATTAATACATGCATTCCATAGCTGTGCCCTGAGTCTATATATGTGGGCATAATACTGCCCTGAGGTATCATCTGTGGGTATATTACTACATAGCAATTATATCCAGGGCACATATATGGTGAGCTAAAAAAGGATATAGTGAAATATTATGGTGATTCAGAATTGGAATTTTTAGGTCTATTATTTCTATTTTATTTTATTCTACTTTTATTGTTGTTAATTTTTATATATTACATGATTTGAATAATGTGTGGATAGTTTAAATAAAGAAAAGTGTTATTTCAACTATAAGATCCAAATATTGAGTGCCCTTTCATTCCTACTATATTTTTATATACTCAGGTTATACATATCCACCATCAGCAATGACAGATCTATTATTTGGCTTTAGTTTGAGATGTCTGAAAATCCTCATGGATCCATGCCTTGTTCATTTTTACAAAGGTGGAATTCCAGAGAGTTGGAACATTGCGGATCCCAACTTTGTAAAAATGAACAAGTTAATACAATAGCAGACCATTCTATCAATGGTTCAGGAGGGTGTTCCTTGCCACATAAGAATGGCTGAAATGCCAGATATTTTTCTGCACATAGCCAGCATCTTCTGCAAGTCACAGTACTGTTTCAAAAAGTGTTGCACTTTGAGGTCTTTCAGGGGCTTAATCAGGTTTAAAAAACAAAAACAAAAAACTTACCTCATGCTTCAATCAAGTTGGCCATGACGGCCAAAGTTTAACAAAACATCACAAATAGCTCTGCCAGTTACTGCTTGGGATACACTGGGACTTTTGTAGTGTTGCTAATTTCTTGCGAATCTTTCGTTATCGAAAAATAAACAATGCAGTAGGTAAGGTACCAAACTATACTAAACTGGCGCCAATAAAATCGCAAAATGATGCCAACAAAAATTGGAGGAAAGGGAATATTGATTAATAACTATTTTAAGAGCTATTACAATTTGTCTTAAAAGCAGAGAAATTCAAATCTAGAAAATTGTGAATTTTCCTAATTTTTGATAAATTTTAGATTTTTTTAATATATAAAGGTAAAATATATTGACTCACTGCTGTCATGAAGTACAATGTGTTACGAGAAAGCATTCTCAGAATGGCTTAGATAAGTAAAAGCATTTCAAAGTTATTACTACATTAAGTGACATATAATGTCAGATTTGGAAAAAATGGCCTAGGCAGGAAGGTGAAAACAGGCTCGGAATAGAAAGGGTTAAAGATCTTTATTTATTTAGGACAACACATTGCATATACAGTACAGACCAAAAGTTTGGACACACCTTCTCATTCAAAGAGTTTCCTGCATTTTCATGACTATGAAAATTGTACATTCACACTGAAGGCATCAAAACTATGAATTAACACATGTGGAATTATAAACTTAACAAAAAAGTGTGAAACAACTGTAAATATGTTTTATATTCTAGGTTCTTCAAAGTAGCCACCTTTTGCTTTGATTACTGCTTTGCACACTCTTGGCATTCTCTTGAATGAGCTTTAAGAGGTAGTCACCTGAAATGGTTTTCACTTCACAGGTTTGCCCTTTCAGGTTTAATAAGTGGGATTTCTTGCCTTATAAATGGGGTTGGGACCATGAGTTGTGTTGGGCAGAAGTCAGGTGGATACACAGCTGAAAGTCCTACTGAATAGACTGTTAGAATTTGTATTATGGCTAGAAAAAAACAGCTAAGTAAAGAAAAACAAGTGGGCATTATTACTTTAAGAAATGAAGGTTAGTCAGTCCGAAAAATTGGGAAAACTTTGAAAGTATCCCCAAGTGCAGTCGCAAAAACCATCTCCCCCCAAAGGATACAGTTGGAGTCACAGCCAGGAGGCTGCTGGACTGAACGGCTGAGGAAGCCGCACTTAAAAGCTGTGTGTGAGCAGCGTATGTATTTAGGTGAGTTAGCTGAACTATGTTTAGTCAGAGCCCAGCCGGGCAGGTGTTGTTTTTATGATTTGTTTTGGTGTGCTGGTGCCAATAAAACTGAGTTGGACCTGAAAATCCCCATGTTGTGAAGATATTGTGTAATGTTGACCCCCTGAGAGGATACGATCCCTTACTATATATATATATATATATATATATATATATAAAATCATCTTAAAAGTTGATAAAATCAATGTATTGTATAAAAAAAGTGATAGATCGTTGACAAAGTTTCACAGTCTGTTAAAATCAGCAAGCTGGACAAAGTTTTCATCTATATACACTCTGGATGATAAATCTCATGCTGGATGATAAATTTGTAGCATTTTTGTGTCTCATCCATTTTCTCGATCTATTAGCTATAAGTTGTCCTAGTTTAACTACAAAAATGCACCAAAATTCTGATGCATTTTTGGCAAAGGTGCATTTAAACCACTTTATTGTAGTACAAAATGGAAGTTGTAATACATTCAACTGCAGCAGTTACATTCTAAATAACAGTACTGTACAGTTCTCTCCTAGATAGAGATGTATGGATTTAGGCAAGGATGGGAGCTATGTAAACTATAGGATGAATGAACTGCGTTCAGTCCTAACTTTGCTATTTTTCGGACAGCAGATGAACCCGAACCTTTCTGGGTTCAATTTAGATGAATGCACTAAAATGGGGCATGGCCGGGAAAAAAGCAGTAGGGAGGAAGAAGAAGGGTTCTCACATGACCCTCAGAGGAAGTGGGGGGGAGGGCTTGCTCTGATTGGCTCATAGGCTGACAGACAGCCTGTATGAGCCAATCAGTGCTGCAGCAGGTAGGGTGGTGTCCTAGCAGAATGACATTCTGTGCTGGGCTGTAAATGAGGATGGTTGGTTGTCACTGTGTCTGCCAGGGAAACGATCTTCGGTCGTCAGGGACGGTGAAAAATCAATCAGGAACAGTAAGAAATCCATCTGGTTTGTTGCCAGGGACAGTAAAGGGAAAGTCTAGGATTCCAAAGAAGAATTGTGTGTTTTGTGTACAATAGAGAGACCTGTGGCTGGCTGTGCCTGCTATCAGAAGTGCAGGCGCGCCTCGAAAGCAGCTTGCTGCAGGCAAATACTTTCATTTTGTTACCCATTTTCACAAAAAAAAATTTTTGGGGGGGGAGGGGGGTTTAATATAATTAAGCAGTATATACAGTGGGGAAAATAAGTATTTAATACACTGGCGATTCTGCAAGTTTTGCCACCTACAAAATGGAGAGGTCTGTAATTTTTATCGTAGGTACACTTCAACTATGAGACAGAATCTAAAAAAAAAAATCTCCAAAATCACAATTTTTAATAATTAATTTGTATTTTATTGCAAATCAGTTTTCCTATATTCGCACATTTTTTTTTATTTTTCAAACTAGCAGCATATATACATGATACTACTACATTATCTAAGAGGCCCAAAAATGTCTGGGTTAAGGAAAAGTTCCAAACGACAGACCCAAAGCCAGAATGTGGGTAGTAGCATTATCAACTATCCAGCCAGAATTAGTAGTAGTAGTAATAGTAATTGTCCCTGCTGTCTTCTGTAAGGTGCAACATTATAGTTGAGTAGAAAGAGGATGAGATCGTGAATTGGATGGCTCACTCAGTCTCAGCAGGATGATGTAGAGGTGACTTCAGAGTCCAAGCCATGGAGCAAGGGGTTACAGCGTTCCTCCTGTTCCTCTATCTTACAGCCTATAAAAAGTCTTTTAGTGGATTCCTCAGAGTCTTCACTGCCCCTTCCTAGAGGGTTGCCTTCCTTTTTCCTAAGAAGTGGGAAGAAAATCCCACCATGCTCTACAGCTGACGATGTGTTTGAGAGCCCTCACCATTTGGGCTGCCCTGAGGAGGAGGTTGGGGAAGAGGCTGTTGACCCATGCATACCTGTGTTGATGGTTGTGGTAATAGTGGCACCTGTAGCCACAGTGGCAGTCAGGAAAAATGCAGAGCAGGGGAGAGAGTCCCAAGAGTCAACCATGATATCTCATAGTCTGATAAATGCAGCAGGGAGGATGAGGACGATTGTGTGCTGGACAGGACATGGGAGCTGGATTGGGGAGCTGAGGAGGAGGCAACATCAGTGGAGAAGGGCGGAGGGATCTGGTGATGCTACGGAGACTGTGGGTTGGTTAGGCCCAAAATGTGCCAGCGCTAAGCCCAGCTTGGCTGCCTGTAACTCTGTGCGAGCAACTCCTATATGGCACTTTTTCTCCACAAGACCACAAAGCCACAGCAGTGTGCAAGATCTCCAGTATTAAAATAAGCTGGTCCAGTTCAAACACAATTATAGATATCAGAGGTCTATAGCAGCATATGAAGCGACATCACCAGATTGGGAAAATGCAGCTGGCCAGCATTCCCAATCAGAATAAGTCTGTCCTCCTTTTCCTGGTCCTTTTTGTGACAGCCTACCCGTAGTATGGTATCTTTGTCATCATCACCTTCTTCTACAAAGACTCCTCCTTGTCTTCAGCTCCATCATGAGACATCTATAAAGGAACGTTTGGCCATGAAAAAAACTTCTCTCTACCAGCAATTACCTTGTCTATAAGCCGAACTTCCACCTGGCCACGGTGCTGGTGGTGCAGTCACTTTAGTACCTTTGTAGTAGAGCCTTGCACTCTCATGTGGCAGAGAATGTAGGCCACTCCTTGCGATTATTGCTGTGCATCAAGTTGCACTCCATGGGTGACACCTAGAGCAGCTGTTACAGGCAGGTACAGTGCACGTTTTTAACAGCCACTGACTCACTGCCTCAACACCCAGGTTTGGGCCTACCTAAACTATGGCCAGTCTCTGTTGAATACCCAGTTCCCTGACCCCATGGATTTCTGGACAGGCAACAGTGGCCTGAAATGGCACAGCACGCTCTCTTTCTCTTCTTTCTTGCCCTGTCTCCAGTGTCTCTCCAGTGTATCTTGGAGAGGGTTTTCAGCACTACGGGTGGTATGATGACACACAAAAAGACCAAGTTGTCCAAAACATCACTTTTGTCAAAATGAACCAAACCTGGATTCAGAAGTATTTTCACACTCCTCTGACTGATTCTGATGTTTCGCCCACCTTGCCTTGCTAGCAGTGCTCCATCTTGCCATAGTTGTTGCCTGTCTGTTTTTTGTCTGCCTATTATCATGTTCTGTATGGCTGCTGCTGTGCCCTGCATTATGCTACTAATGACTCTCAGCTGTCAGTTTACATGTATTCAGTTTCCACATAAAAAAAATAAATCTTTAAGGCGCAGCATAATTGTATGTTATTACTGCCTCAGTACTACCATTTTCTCACACTCAAGGCAGTGCTTGGGCCTGCATCATTCCACTAATGCCTGATGGTTAGTTTTTGTGTACTCACTTTCCACATGGTTGAAATGTTTTTTCGTTTTTTTTTTTTTTGCTGGGGGTGGGGGGTTAACAAGGTTGAAATTATTTATTTTTATTTTTTTGGGGGGTAAATTTCATATTTACTTGATTACAGCTTGGGATTTACCCTTCATGCTACTACTAGTCTTGTGCCTATAATAGCAGAACCTATAATGGTTGACACCCATTCATTCAGCTTAGCCTGTCAGTAGATTATGTACAGAACCGTATACCATATGGTACACCACATGCACCATTTTTTGTCGTCCTTTCTAGGGTGGAAAGACTTTGAAGGAGTCCAGAGAAGGCTCAATGGAGCAGATAGAGAAATGGCCTGGCAATTTATTTGGATGGGGTCCTTAACGACTTTATAGTAATCCAAGATTCCTGGGCAGTTGCACTAGTATAGCAATGACAAGCATTTGTAATGCATTTTTTTTTCACAGGGACTCAAAGTGCAGGGATAGTTGTGCAGCCGGGGCAGCTCCCTGCGAAGTTGGCGGTAGCCGTATAGGTGCTCAACCCCAACATACAAGTCACACTAGGCTCAATTTTGTAGGGCCATTTAGGGAGTGTGGAAGAAAACTGGAAGAAAATCAGAGGAAACCCATCCCAACATAGGGAGAACATACTAACTCCATGCAGATGTTGTCCCTGATCATATTCAGGACCCCAGTATTTCAATGCACCAATGCTAACCAATTCCACCAGGGCATAGTGCCTGTGTGAGCACTACATCATTAGTGGGTGAGTCAGATTCATTTAGAAAAAGACGTTTGGTATCTTATACCACCTAGTGAGTATTTTAAAGGAATTCTCTTAAAATTTGAAATGAAGTATAGTTTGTAATGTGACAGACACAGACAGTGAGCCCTAACTGGAATCCTGCCCGCTTCCCCTGCCTACTTGCAGTGTAAGCTCTAGGTAGCAAACTGGTAGACATTCCCTACTCTGCTAAGGTGCGAGACAAACAACACCAAGGAAAAAAACAAGACACAAAGACAGAGTCATACAGAAATGGGTCAGAACTTGGCGGGCAAAAAAAGTACCGAATTGAGAGACAGAGAAGTCAAAAAGCCAAGAGGAGATCTGAACCAGATGAAAAACTTAGTACCAATAAGTTAGACAGAGAGTGGTCAAAAAGGCAAACCGAGGCTAGAACACATAATTGCATTCTACACATGGAGGCTAAAATTCATTTCAGCATTTACTTTCAATATATTTGCAGACTGTTGCTTACCCTATCTTGGTGAATCCATCAGAGAGCGGTTCTGTAGCTCTTATCTGTACTTTCATAAAACCTCATGAACACATTTTAGCTAAATTCTGAATGTATGTAAGATGCAAGGGTTGGAGGTTGATGTGGGCTTTTTCTGCGGTACCCTTTGGTAGATGGTGGTAGCATGCAGCTGGTGAGGTTTTGGGCTCAGTTGGGGGCTGTTGGTCAAGGACAGATGCAGATTTTGCTCAGAGCAAAGGAGCAACATGTCTGACTTGCTGTTTATGTAGACAATGTCCTCTAGTTCTACTTATGTAATGATACTAATTTTGACATCCACTGTTCAATATATTCCTTAAGACTATAACGGTAGCTTGATATTTAACAATCAATGAAGTATATTTATCAAAACTGGGGTAAAATAAACCTGGCTTAGTTTCTCATAACAACCAGTCAGGTTTCACCTGTCATTTTTCTGAGCTCTTCTGGAAAAAAACAGATGAAATCTTATTGGATGCCATGAGGAACTAAAACAGATTTCCTTTACACCAGTTTGATATAACACTTCCAATGAGTAGCTCTACAAAATTCTCAGTGTAGCACTGAAATTGTGGGTACTTGATTCCTAAACCTTTGTTCACAGGTTCTGCTAATGAATTGTAACTAAAATGTCCCTTTGGAAAAAAAAATGCAAAATATGATTGTTTTTCCCCTCACCATACAGTTTGCTAGAGGCAGCAAACAATTGCCAGTGATTTTAATAAAAATCAAGCATCAAGCATAAAAGACAACTCAGTGATAATTATCTGATGTCATCATGTCAATTATCCTGTTAAGTTATTTAACATAAGGAAAAAGTTTCACTTGTTCTGCTTGGTTACTTTTTCATTTATCAAGACTTTTTTAGTGTTAGATGCAAGAAGGGAGTAAAATGCCTAGTTCTTCGTTGAGTAGTAATTGCGTGAAACAGCCTCTTAACTCAATCGACAAATCCATCACCACTTTAAGTGATCATATGCCTGTATGGTACTATTTTCTGCATGTTATCTACTGCCAGAATAAAGAGGGGGCGAGATAGAGGAACATATGGTGCTTACGGCTTAGAGAAGGTCTAAGGGGATCTGCCTGCAACACATATTTAGTTAGTTCTGGGCCATTGCTCACTGACATAAATTAATTCTGATAGAAACTTTTACTGAAATATGTTTAGAGAGAGTTTTACAAGTCAATATATTAGCTCAGTTGAATTGTTTCTCCTTCAAGCAACGCCTCCTCAATATTGTGGATGTCTATGAGTATATTAAAAGTTTTTTTTTTAAATATATAAGGGCATAGTTTGTGCCAGGTTATGCCATTCATCTGGCATGAAACTATAACCAAGTACCACAGGTGCTATATTTATTACTTATTGTAACATTTTCCCCAAATAAAGATATATGGTTGCAAGACTTTTAGGCTATATTCACCAACCATACTTAGATTTTGATGCAGATTCGAATGTGGATGTCACCCTTTATAATGTTAAGGGTAAAGTCCAAAGGAAATATGCCATCTTTTTGCAGCAAAGGATTTGAAATTCACAGTAAACCTTAACATCTGCAAATATTTTGTCTGCAATGGGACAATGAGTTTTTGGGAACTCCATTAGTAGGGATGAGCGAAACCATACCGTAATGTTTGGGTTTCTACCAAACATTATAGTGTTTGGGTACCTGAACACGGACTTTCCTGCGAAAGTCCATATTTGGGTTCAGTGTTCAGATGATGAATAAAGCTCGTTGAAAGGCTGCAGCGCAGGCAATCAACAAGCTTTTAAGCTGTGGGCACTTTGAAACCATCACAGTCATGCCTAGTATTGGCATCGTTGTGATTGGCCGGCACGGCATGTCACCCTGCATGCATAAATGGCGGATCACATGTTGCGTCTCCATTCTGCTCTAACTAGTGTAGAGACAGGACACTGCTGCAGTGAGGGACATTGTTAGGCTTTTAATGTGGCTGTTAAATCTGTGGGTGATCTATAGGCATTTTTGGTAGGTGCAGTTAAACCTCCTTTGTACCAGTGACACAGAAATACAATACTTAATCTGGCTGTTAATTCTGTGGGTGACCTATAGCCATTTTTTGGGGTGCAATACATCTCCTTTACATCCGTCACACAGAAATAGAATAGTTAAACAGTCTGTTAATTTTGTGGGTGACACAAACTCATTTTTGGGGTGTAGAATACCTCCTTTACATTGTAATAGAATAGTTAATCAGTCTGTTAAATCTGTTGGTGACATAAACCCATTTTTTGGGGTGCAAAACACCTCCTTTGCGTCTGTCACACTGTAGTAGTATAGTTATGTACAGACCAGCAAGGAGGGAATGGGTAAGGAGTGGGTGGAAGATGATGTAAAGGATGATGAGGTCCTAGACCCTACATGGAATCAAGGTCATCCGAGTGACGTGTGCAGTTCGGAGGTAGTTCGGAGGAAGAGGTGGTGGTCACGCAGCACCAGCCGGATAGCACAAGAGAGAGCAGGGTGCAAAACCACAGCGGCCTGCCCCTAGCCAGTACACCTGATACTCCCCATTGCGCCAAGGGACAGAGCACAACAATGCCAGTTCAAAAGAGTTCCCTGGCGTGGCAGTTCTTCAAGCAATGTGCTCACAACAAGACATGGTTGGTTTGCACGCTGTGTAGTCAGAGCCTGGAGCAAGGCATAAATGTTGTAAACCTGAGCCCCACCTGCATGATCCGGCATCTAACTTCAAAGCACAAGCTGCAGTGGAATAGACACCTCAAGAACCACGAAAGATCTGAGGCTTCTCCTGCTCCTTCTTCTGCTGCAGTCTCATCCTCTCCCCCCCCTCCTGGATCAACAGGAGCACCTACCACCCCACAAAGAGAGGATGTCACAGCAACAGCACCACTGTCACCGAGCATTTTCACACTGTCCCATGGAAGCATTCAGCTTTCCATCTCCCAAACACTGGAGAGAAAGCGGAAGTATCAACCTACTCACCCACTGGCCCTGAATACCAGCATTTCAAAATACCTGGCCTTTGAAATGCTGCCATTCCATCTGATGGAAACGGACACTTTTAAAAATGTAATGCCAGTGGCTGTCCCGCAGTCAGGGCCGCCATCAGGGGGATACAGCAGAACCTGCTGTGGGGGGCCCGGGCGCAGAACCTGCTGTGAGGGGCCCGAGCACAGGGCCGGCGTCAGCACCCGGCAAACCCGGGCATGTGCCGGGGCCCTGAGCTCCTCGGCAGTGGCATAGCTATAGGGGTCGCAGCGGTCGCAGTTGCGACCGGGCCCCTAAGATAGGGGGCCCCGAGGGCCCCCCTTGCCACTTGCAGGGCCACACCGCCAATTAGGCAAGGTGCGGCGCGGCCCTGCAGAGGGAGATGAGCGCTTCCATTGTGGAAGTGCTCATCTCCATAGTCATCTGTATCGGCGTCTTCAGGACGGCGATACAGATGCCTGTACTGCGGGGCAGGGGAGGGAGAGTCGTCTCCCCTGCCCATTCCTCTGATCAGAGGCCGGCTCAGGCGGCGCGATGACGTCATTGCGCCGCCTGAGTCGTACAGCGCGGGACACAGGCCGGAAGAGGCCTGCATCGCATCACTGCCAGCCTGATGGAGGTAAGTATAAGGGTTTTGTTTTTTTTTATTGCTGAAATTGCGGACAGGAGCTTTATTGGGGGCACTGGGGGCATTTTTACGGGCACTGGGGGCATTTTTACGGGCACATGGGGACACTGGGCGCATTTTTACTGGCACATGGGGGCACTGGGGGCATTTTCACTGGCACATGGGGGCACTGGGGCATTTTCACTGGCACATGGGGGCACTGGGGGCATTTTCACTGGCACATGGGGGCACTGGGGGCATTTTTACTGGCACATGGGGCACTGGGGGCATTTTTACTGGCACATGGGGGCACTGGGGGCATTTTACTGGCACATGGGGGCACTGGGGGCATTTTCACCTCACATGGGGGCACTGGGGGCATTTTTACTGGCACATGGGGCACTGGTGGCATTTTCACTGGCACATGGGGGCACTGGGGGCATTTGTACTGGCACATGGGGGCACTGGGGGCATTTTTACTGGCACATGGGGGCACTGGGGGCATTTTTACTGGCACATGGGGGCACTGGGGGCATTTTACTGGCACATGGGGGCACTGTGGGTATTTTTACTGGCACATGGGGGCACTGGGGGCATTTTTACTGGCACATGGGGCACTGGGGCATTTTACTGGCACTGGGGGCATTTCTTACTGGCACATGGGGGCACTGGGCATTTTTACTGGCACATGGGGGCACTTGGGGGCATTTCTTAATGGCACGGGAGCACTGGGGGCATTTCATAATGGCACATGGGGGCACTGGGGTGCATTTTACTGGCACTGGGGGCATTCTTACTGGCACTGGGGGCATTTCTTACTGGCACATGGGGGCACTGGGGGCATTTCTTAATGGCACATAATTTGGGTGGCATTTCTTACTGGAAAATAATTTGGGGGGCATCTATGGGGGTGGGACACTTTACTGGCACATGATTTTGGGGGGGAATCAATGGGGGGAACTTATGGTGCATTATTGGGGCGTTTCTTACTGGCACATAATTTGGGGGGCATCTATGGGTGGGGACTACTGGCACATTATTGGGGTGAAATTTTGGGGGCACTTCTGGCACATTATTGGGGGTAGTAAACTAGTAAACTTAGTAGTAAACTAAGATTTTTTTCTGTCAAACTGCAGAGATGAGAAATGGCTGAAAAATGGTGTCTGGTCTGGAAGGAGAAGATGAGGAAAGAGAAGATCTATATTAGAGGAGACGACACTGGATGTAGAAGGTATGGGGCGCTGTATTATACTGGATGTAAGAGGTATGGGGCGCTGGATTAGGCCACATTCACACGAACATTGTGTTTTGCAGTCTGCAAATTGCGGATCCGCAAAAAAGGGATGATGTTCCGTATGGCATCCGTTTTTTTTTTTGCAGATCCACTGTAACAATGCCTATCCTTGTCCGCAAAACGGACAAAAATAGGAATGGACATACAGATGCGGACAGCACACAGTGCTCATTGAAGTGAATGGGTCCGCATCTGAGCCGCAAAATATGCAGATCGGAGGCTGCAAAAACAACTCGTGTGAATGTAGCCGGGGGGGGGGGGCCCAAGCTGAACTCTTGCACCAGGGCCCATGAGCCTTTAGCTACGCCCCTGCTCCTCGGGGGGCCCACTCAGCTGCTGGCTTTTTTTTTAATTCATTTTTTATTTTTGCTGCTCCCTCCCGAGTCCCGTCCCACTGAGCCGCTTTAATGCCGGCTCCGAGTCCTCACTCACCCCACTGCCCTTTAACAGTGCCCAGCCACAGTCTTCTCCGTGGCTCAGCGGGTGCCGCCTACCTCCTTGCCGCGCTTCAGCTGTCTCCTCCTTCCCACCGCCACCAGCAGAGGAGGAGACAGCTGAAGAGCAAGGGAGAGATGAAGACTGAGGCAGCGCCATCTTAGTGGCAGGTGCAGTGACAGCAGGGGGGCACAAGACGCCAACCTGAGGTCTAATGGGGGGGGAGACCCTGATCTGAGGTCTGATGGGGCACAAGACGCTGACCTGAGGTCTGATGGGGGCACAAGACACCGACCTGAGGTCTGATGGGGGCACAAGACACCGACCTGAGGTCTGATGGGGCACAAGACACCGACCTGAGGTCTGATAGGGCACAAGATGCCAACCTGAGGTCTGATGGGGGCACAAGACGCCGACCTGAGGTCTGATGGGGGCACGAGACGCCGACCTGAGGTCTGATGGGGGCACGAGACACCGACCTGAGGTCTGATGGGGGCACGAGACGCTGACCTGAGGTCTGATGGGGGCATGAGATGGCGACCTGAGGTCTGATGGGGGCACGAGATGCTGACCTGAGTCTGAAGGGGGCACGGGGGGGCCCACGAAATTTGCCTGTAGGGGGCCCCGAAATTCCTGATGGCAGCCCTGCCCACAGTATGTGGTTCCCAGCCACCACTACTTTTCCAGGCGGGTCATCCCTGCCCTGCATGAACAAGTGGCGGATAAAATCAGGTGTGCGCTGTGCAATGCCATCAGTGGCAAGGTCCACACAAACAACAAAATGTGGACCAGTAAGCACGGGCAGGGACTTTATATCTCCCTAACTGCTCACTGGGTAAATATAGTGGTGGCTGGGCCTGAAGAGAAAAGTTGTTTGGCTCATGTCCTACCACCAATCGAATTTTTCTAGGTGCCTCCTGTTGCCTCCTCCTCCTATGCTGCTACCGCCTCGACTGCTTCCTCATCCTTCTCTACCACCTACTCATCACATCAGCGCAACACCTGCACCACCAACTTAAGCAAAGCCATGGGAAACTACAGCAGGCTGTTCTGAAACTCCTCTGTTTGGGGGAAAAACGCTACACCGCACAGAAGCTGTGGACGAGCACTAAAGAACATACCGATGAGTGGTTAGTGCCGCTGAGCATCAAGCCTGGCCTGGCCAGGCAAACTCTCATAGCAGCTCTGGCCCTAGTCAGTTTAATGCACATCCCTTGCCTAACATGTACTGAATTTGGTGGTGCAGAGATTCCTAAAAAATTATCCTGAGATGTCAGAGCTGCTGCAGAAAGTGCGGGCCATCTGTGTGCGCTTTCCACATTCTCACCCTGCTGCTGCTCGCCTGTCTGCACTTCAGTGTAACTTCTGCCTTCCTGCTCACCACCTCATATGCCAGGTACCCACAAGGTACCCTTACACACACTGATGTAACTATAGGGGTCGCAGCAGTCACAGCTGCGACCGGACTCCTAAGCCAAGGGGCCCCCTTGCCAGTGGTACTCTACTTTTCCCTTTATAAGATGCAGTGCGGGGTCTGATTGGAGGTCTAATGGGGTCCGATTAGGGGTCTGGAGGTCTAATGGGGGTCAGATATGGGGGTCTGGAGGTCTAATGGGGGTCCGATTGGGGGTCTGGAGGTCTAATGGGGGTCTGATTGGGGGATTGGAGGTCTAATGGGGGTCCGATTGGGGGTCTAATAGGGGTCCGATTGGGGGTCTGGAGGTCTAATGGGGGTCAGATATGGGGGTCTGGAGGTCTGGTCTGAGGTCTAATGGGGGTCTGGAGGTCTAATGGGGGTCTTTTTTGAGATCTAATATTGGGGCAGGGTCTGACATGGAGGTCTAATAGGGTCTGACAGAGGTCTAAAGGGAGTCTGGTCTGAGATGGGGGGTCTCATCTGGGGTTTCATATGGGGGTCCGATCTGAAAGGTAAGGGGGTATTGTTTTTCTGTGTGGTACTAGTATTTTCAGGGGGACTGCAGTATAGTATTGGGGGGACAGGATGTGGTTTTGAGAAGGTGGGAGTTTGATGGAAAAGTAGGAAAGTAAGATGTCTGTTTGCAGAGACGAGACGCGGCTGAAAGAAGTCACCATAGCGGTCTGGTCTGAAAGGAGAAGATGAGGAAAGAGAATGTCTACATCAGAGAATAGAAGTCACTGGATGTAAGAGGTGCATATGTGGCGCTGTATGTAACGTTTTTCAACTATGTCTTTAAAGTGGTTGTCCACTTTTTTTTTCGTACAAGCGCTGCCTTCTCTGCACTGTTTACTGCTCATCACTGCAAATGCTACTGCAAGCAAGTAAACAGAGCAGAGAAAGCAGCTCTCATATGAGTGCTGCCCTCTCTTAAAACATCTGATTGGCAGGGGTGCCGGGAGACCCCCACCAGTCTGATATTGATTACCTATCCTAGGTCATCAGTAGTAAAAAGAGGACAACCCCTTTAAGAGTAGGACTGAAGGGAATGGATTAGGTTGAGAATTTGGCATGGGGGGACATGTTACAATTTTTGCCTCAGGCAGCAGAAAGACTAGGTGCACCGGGAGGGACAGGGGCCCAAGCTGAACTCTTTCACCAGGGCCCATGAGCCTTTAGCTATGTCCCTGCTTACACATGCTGGAGAGATTGTACGAGCATTAGCAGGCGATAGTGGAGTTTCAGCTGCAGCATGCATGGGCGAGTTGCTCTGCGGAACAGCACCACTTCACTACCAGCGAGTAGGCCTCCATGCGGTACATGTGTGCCATTTTACGCTGTTTTGAGTACTTTACCAACATGGCCAGCGCTGATGACCCCATCATCAGCGTTACTATTCCACTTCTATGCCTCCTTGAAAGAAAGCATCAGGTGATGATGGATGAGGATGTGGCACAGGCGGAAGAGGAGGAGGAACAGGGATCATTCCCATGGTTATCAGGCCAGTCATCCACACTTGGCTCTCAGAGTGAATTGCTGTACCAATGCAGTGTCCCACATATGTGTGTAAAAGGGACACAGCAAAATGTTTATGACTATGTATAGTAGCCATGTCATTGTAAAACCCTTGTCTATTTTGTATACGGTATAAGAACCTCTCTTGCTGAGTACTGCAATTATATTTTCCACCACTAGATGGTGGCATTCTGCCTTCTATATAAGGCCCAGTAACAGGAAGTAAGTGAGAGTGAAAATGTAGTAATGTGGAAGTAAGGAGAAGGAGGAGGAGAGGATAAGAGTGAGATAAATGTAGTGAAGAGTAGGAGAAAGGAGGAGGTGTAAGGAGTTAGTTATGATGGAACCAAGTATTGTGCAGAAGGAAGAAAAGTGGACATCCTTTCCTAAAGGAAAAGGCTGTCATTACCCCTGACACTGGCCATGTCAGGACAGCAAGTGACAATTAACAGCTAAACCACTAGAACCCTGAATATTTCTTGGAAATGCCTGACAGAGGTAATCGACCGTCCCCGGTCTTCATGGACTCTGCCAGCACCCATGTGGTCAAGAGAAGCTACTGGCATCTGACTATAATATCAGCAACCAGGTACAAGTTGTTTATTGGTCTACACTTTGGATCCCTCTGGGAGGTGCAGCCATCATTATTTATATATCTTTCAGGAACCTGCTGGTGCAGACGTTTCATTCCTGCCCCACAGAGTATCCTTCTAAAAGAAAGGTCTTATGAAAGTGACCTTAATATAATATTGTCCAGAACCAGGGCTAGTTACAGAAGATCCCACTAGGAGTGAAAGTAACAGGATTTAAAGAGACAGTGCCTAACTAACTACCTATTATAACCACCTACCATCCAAAGAGGACATCTTATCCATAACCAATTGTAACATCATTTATTGCAACTATATGAACTCAAGGCAAAAGTAAAGATACCTCTTGTTTTATTAAACCCTCATCATTGCAAAGGGTGTGTCTACCTAAAAAGACACTGGCGTCACGAAATAACCAGGACCCAGACGTCCGACACGGTCAAAATTAACATCAAGGGCACCTCAACTAACCATCCTGGAGCCCTGCGTATGGAGTGTGCTCCGAGGGAAGTCGTGTCCGCCCTCCACACAACTACACACTGGCCCAGGGAAGATTCAACTAACCGTGAGTAAAACCACCGGCTACACTGTGTTCCCTGTGACAAATTCCCTAAACTCACACACCTCCCTGTGGCTGCACCAACAGCGGCCAGGTGCACAAGTGTTCAGCCAGGGCACAGTTTTGGAGGATGGTGATGAGGAGGATCTCTGGAATACAGAGGACAAAGAGAACAGAGGACAAAGACAATATACCTCCCACCGAGGACAGCTTGATGTTGCCTCTGGGCAGCCTAGAACACATGAGCGAGTACCTGCTGCAGTGCCTGTGCAGCGACCATCAAGTTGCCCTATGTTACGATTGCCACACTATATTAAAAAAATAACATAATATAGTGCAGCGAGGACCCGCTGGACACCTGATAATACAGCTCAGGTGCAGCTGTGTTGGATCCGCTCGTTGCCACTAGCAACGGACTCTCTCTGTTAACACCACAGAGAGTAGTCAACACAAAACCCGATCAAATGTGAACAGGAACGAACACACAGGGTACTAAGGTTTTAAATTATAAGTAGAGTTGTGTCCCTGGCCAGAGGCCCAGAGCACGAGCCACAACCACAACAGCCACACAGACTCCTGCTGCCTAAATAAAAAGACTCACTAAAGAACAAGAGACAGGTGGAAGGATAGAGGGGCCGGCTCCCCATGCGCCAATGTCTCAGAGTCGACAAGAGGCATTACCGGGACAGATAGTAGGAAAGAGAAGTAGCATCCACTTGATGCTAGCAGACACACACAGGCCGGCTCCCAGCTCTCTCCATACAATTGCTTTGGTGCTAGGCAGCGGGCGTGTCAAACTCACAACCTTATATAGGGAGGGGTGTAGCCTGATTGGACAAGACCCGCAGCCCAGTACTCCCACGGATAGGACACTGCATCTGTCACTCAACTGAGTCTAGGAGCAGCCACACCCCAAGATCTCAGCATAGAGACAATACAGACTATAGCAGTAAAACCGCAACGGTCAATGTGATCGCGCTAGACGGCGGGACTGTGCTGTCACGCGGCGCGTCGTCCTAACACTACCCCCCCCTCTTCGGCCCGATCCCGCACCCCGTCCACGATGGCGCTCAAAGTCAGCCACCAAACGAGGAGCGTGGATATTCTCTACCGGCTCCCATGTACGGTCCTCTGGCCCATAGCCCTCCCAGTCCACCAAGTAAAATAACCGACCACGAACAGTTCTGGAATCCAGAATCTCATGTACCACGAAGTCATCCTGTGGTGACTCGAATTCCTCCGGATGTTGCCGAGAAAACTGGTTCATCACCACTGGTTTGAGGAGTGACACATGGAAGGCATTGGCGATACGCCAAGATGGAGGCAGGCGCAACTTATATGCGACACTGTTAAGACGGGCCAAAATCTTAAAGGGACCAACGTATCGAGGAGCAAAACGAAGAGAGGGCACTCGAAGCCGAAGATTGCGGGAGGAGAGCCAGACTAGATCACCCGGCGACATCTCAGATGCGGGTCTGCGTCTGGTATTAGCCGTTACACGCATTCTGTCTTTGGACGCGACCATAGAGGACTGAGCCTGGTCCCAGACCTCTCGGGCATGCGCTGCCCAATCAGCTACAGCTGGCACGTCAGATGCCACAGGTATGGGCAACGGAATTCGCGGATGTCGCCCGTACAGCAAAAAGAACGGTGTCTGACCAGTTGAATCTGCCACTGCATTATTCAGAGCGAACTCTGCCCAGGGTAATAATTCTACCCAGTCGTCATGCCTGGCCGACACAAAGTGGCGCAGATATGTTTCCATGGATTGATTCATACGCTCCACCAATCCATTACTCTGCGGGTGAAAAGCAGATGACAGGCAGAGTTCAACCTGGAGCAGCCGACACAAAGCTCTCCAAAAATGGGCAGAAAACTGTGGCCCACGATCCGACACAATCTTTTCGGGCATACCATGCACCCGAAAAATGTGACGGGTAAATAAGCGTGCCAACTCCCTAGCAGAAGGTAGGCCAGGCAAGGCCACCAGGATGGACATTTTTTGGTGAAATGATCTGTGACCACCCAGATCACTTTCCTCCCTTGAGAGATGGGCAGATCGGTCACAAAATCCATCCCTAACACCTGCCAGGGAGAGTTTGGCACGGGAGTGGGGACAATAACCCTGCGGGCGCTGACGCAAGGGTTTGTTACGTGTGCAGGTCACACATGCCTGCAAATATGCCCGGACATCAGCAACCAGAGTAGGCCACCAGTAATGTCGCGATATAAGCTCCACTGAGCGTCGGACACCAAAGTGACCCCCCACCCGAGAGGAGTGTCCCCAAGACATAACCTCCTCCCTCCGTGACTGCGGAACCAATGTTTTGCCAGGAGGAACCCCGTTGATCGCCACTGGATTCACCACCAGTTGTTTTTCGGTGGGGATTATTCAACCGAGGCTCAACTTCCTCATCCTCCTCGGTCTCAAAGGACCGAGACAGGGCGTCAGCCCGCAGATTTTTCTCCCCAGGGACATAATGGAGGATGAAGTTGAACCTGGAAAAGAACAGGGCCCACCTGGCTTGTCTGGCATTTAACCTCTGTGCCGACTGAATATAAGTGAGGTTCTTATGGTCTGTGAATATGTGCACTGGGAAGGCGGCACCCTCCAGGAGATGACGCCATTCTTCCAGGGCCAACTTCACAGCCAACAGTTCTCGGTCCCCAATGCCGTAAATTCCTCTCGGCAGGAGAAAACAGCTTAGAGAAGAAGGCGCACGTAACCTTCTTCCCTACTTCGTCTCTCTGGAAGAGCATAGCACCTGCACCCACTGACGAGGCATCAACCTCTACACAAAACGGCTTGGTGGTATCTGGCCGATGTAGTACTGGCGCTTCCACAAAACACCGTTTAAGAGAGGCGAAGGACCTCTCCACAGCAGGGGTCCAGTTCTTAGGATTAGCCCCTTTTTTAGTGAGTGCGGAAAGAGGTGCTGCCAGAGAAGAGAAATGGGGAATGAACTGTCTGTAGTAATTAGAGAACCCCAGGAACCTCTGGACAGCCTTCAGAGTACGGGGTTCAGGCCATTTTAGTACTGGCGTCGAATTTCTGGGGGTCCATTTGTAACCCTACCCCAGAAACGATGTACCCTAAGAATGGCCAGACTGGACTGTTCGAACTGGCACTTCTCTAGTTTGGCATATAGCCGATGGGCACGTAACCTAGAGAGTACCGATCGAAACCGCTCGCCGATGATCGGTCATATTGGCCGAGAAAACGAGTATGTCGTCCAGGTGAGACTACTACGCACTTCAGAAGAAGGTCACGGAAGATGTCATTGACAAACGACTGGAAAACCGCTGGGGCGTTACACAGGCCAAATGGCATGACCAGGTACTCATAGTGCCCGTCCCTGGTATTAAAAGCGGTTTTCCATTCATCACCTTCCCTGATGCGTATGAGGTTATAGGCACCCCGGAGGTCCAATTTGGTGAAGAACAGTGGCCCCCCTGAAGCGATCGAACAACTCTGCGATCAGAGGCAGGGGGGTACCGATTTTTGACCGTCACTGCATTGAGACCACGGTAGTCTATGCAAGGTCGCAAAGACCCATCCTTTTTCGCCACAAAGAAAAACCCTGCCCCAGCCGGAGAAGAAGACTTCCTAATGAAGCCCCGAGCCAAGTTCTCCGCAATATAATCGGACATGGATTTGGTCTCGGGCAAGGACAAAGGGTAAACCCTGCCCCGAGGTGGCATGGCACCGGGCATCAGGTCGATGGCACAATCGTACGACCTGTGCTCGGGCAACGTCTCAGCCGCCTTTTTGGAAAATACGTCAGCAAAACTGGCGTATTGTGGAGGCAACCCCTCCAGTTCAACAGGAACAGAGGGTGCAGAGGGTGGAGTGATAGATGGCATACACTCCTCCTTACACTGGGCGCTCCACCTGACAATCTCACCAGCTCGCCATTCAATAGTTGGTGAGTGCTGCTGAAGCCAAGGTAGCCCCAATAGCACGACATCAGAGAGTCCCTCCAAGATGTAAAGGGAGATCACCTCCGTGTGTAGGGATCCAGTCTGCATGATCACTGGTGAAGTTTGATCGCAGATCTGGACCTGCAACTGGGACCCATCGACTACTGTAATTGGCAACGGGGTAGACAGCAAGCGCACGGGAATATCGTGTCTCCTTACAAATTCCCGGGACATGAAACTTGCTGCCGCCCCGGAGTCCACGAAGGCGCTACTGGCGACCCAAGTCTCCCCAATCCTGAAGGAGACCGGGACCCGTATTTTCCCAAGGGGTTTATTCATACCCAGAGAGCCCCCCTTGAATGGCTACTGGGTCCGGTCGTTTCCCTGGAGCTCAGGACAGGATGACACCCCTGTGTCCCGGCCTCCAACAACGGAAAACACACCAGCCTCCCTGACCGTCTGTACCCTTTACCCCGAGGGACAGCGGCCGGTGAAGGTGTCCATCGGTTCGGGACCCTCCGGTCCCCACTCCGTACTGTTCCCTTTAATCGCGAGGGACAGCACTTAAGGGAGTGTCAGACGAAATACGGCCTGAAGGACGAGTGTTCCTCTCAAACGACTGCTCATGCGCACGCTCCGAAAAGCGGTTGTCAATTCGCATGGCAGTCGATACAAGGCCCTCTAGCGTGGTAGGAAGCTCCCTACCAGCCAGTTTCGTCCTTAATTCTGGGGAAAGACCCTCCCAAAAAAATGCGCCACCAGCACCTG
>ONZH01031174.1:0-58974 GCA_900303285.1 Rhinella marina
TGTGGAGGCCAAGAGGTGAGACGTGTTAAAAATTGTGGAGGCCCAAGAGGTGAGACCTGTTAAAAATTTGTGGAGGCCAAGAGGTGAGAGTGGAGGCCTGAGGTTTAAAAATTTGTGGAGGCCCAAGAGGTGAGACCTCTTAAACATTTTGTGCAGGCCCAAGAGGTGAGACCTCTTAAAAATTATGTGGAGGCCCAAGAGGTGAGACCTCTTTAAACATTTTTGTGGAGGCCCAAGAGGTGAGACCTGTTAAACATTTTGTGGAGGCCCAAGAGGTGAGACCTGTTAAACATTTTGTGGAGGCCCAAGAGGTGAGACCTGTTAAACATTTTGTGGAGGCCCAAGAGGTGAGACCTGTTAAACATTTTGTGGAGGCCCAAGAGGTGAGACCTCTTAAAAATTATGTGGAGGCCCAAGAGGTGACACCTCTTAAACATTTTGTGGAGGCCCAAGAGGTGAGCCATAAATATATAAATTTTTCTTATTTACGGAGCAATTCTACGGCGGTTAAGGAGGAGGAGGTGGAGGAGGAAATGGCACTTCATACAGATGGCACTTCACTTTTGGCTGCTTTCCACTGTTGGAGAAGCAAAGTCCGGGTCAATCCACTTGCTGTTCATTTTGATTAGCGTCAGCCTGTCGGCACTGTCAGTTGACAGGCGGCTGCGCTTATCGGTTATAATGCCCCCGGCTGCGCTGAACACCCTTTCTGATAGCACGCTGGCGGCAGGGCAGGCAAGCATCCTCCAAGGCGTACAGGGACAGTTCCAGCCACGTGTCCCACTTGGAGACCCAGTAAGTGTAGGACGCCGAGGGATCGGGGAGGACAGGGTTAACGGTCTGCCAGGTACTCCCGGCAACATCCGCCGATACTTGTCCCTCCTGCTGATAGCGGGCCCCGCAGTGATGGAAGTTGCACGAGGGGGTGCCATGAACGTGTCCCACACCTTGGAGAGTGTTTCCCCTGGTGGCTGTGGGCCTGATAGATGTTGTGGGACTCTGGGAGACCCTCTCCTCTCTGCCGCCAGCGGATGGTGGGTGGGAAAATCTCCATCATGTTCTGCACGAGTTCCCTCTGGTATTCCAGCAATCGATTTGTCCTATCCTCTACCGGAATAAAGAGGAGACGTTATCTTATACCGGGGGTCCCAGGAGTGCGAAGACCCAGTACAGTTTGTTCTCCCACTATCCGGACAACACGTGTGTCCCGGGAAAAAGCAGCCCAGCATGAAGTCAGCCATGTGTGCCAGACTCTGATAGGCATGACCTCACTGCCCCACCAGAAGGATCACTTGCCATTTCCTCTTCTTCCTCTTCCGCCTCCTCTCCGCCCCATCCGCGCTGAACCAATGGGACGCACACAGCCTGACTGCTACCCTCGCCGCCAGCATCCTCCTCCTCTTCCACAGCCACCTCCACGTCGTCCTCCTCCTCCTCATCCTCCTCCTCCTGCAACTGCCACCGTGAAGCAGACAAAAGTGTGGTCTGACTGTGTAGCTCCGTTGCGTCTCCTCTACCCCCGTCTCCTCTGCGTGCAATGCGTTCTCCCTTATTGCGATGAGGGATTCTTTAAGGACGCATAGGAGCGGGAATGGTTACGCTCACTATAGCGTCCTCGCTGCTGACCTTCTTGGTGGACTCCTCAAAGATACGCAGTACATCGCATATGTCTGCCATCCATGGCCACTCGTGGTTGGCAAACTGAGGGAGCTGAGTTGGAGGCACGCGTGGATTCATAATCTGGTACTCCATCAATGCTCTCTGCTGCTCACTACACCCTGGCCAACATGGAATAGGTGGAATTCCAGCGAGTCGGCAGGTCGCACAACAGCCGATGTTCAGGCAAATGGAGGCGTTGCTGGAGTTTTCTTAAGCTAGCAGAAGCTACAGTTGACTTCCGAAAGTGAGCGCACAAGCGCCGCACTTTCACCAGTAGCTCTGCCAGGTTGGGGTAAGTCTTTAGAAATTTTTGGACTACCAGATTAAAAAACGTGGGCCAGGCATGGTACGTGATTGAGTTCGGCAAGCTCCAGAGCCGCCACCAGGTTATGGCCGTTATCGCACACGATAATGCCTGGTCCTAGCTGCAGCGGCGACAGCCACATCTCCGTCTGCTGCAATATGGCGTCCCTCACCTCTGGGCGCTGTGCTTCCTGTCGCCCAAGCTGATGAGCTTAAGCACCGCGCTGCTGACGTCTCCCGCGCCAGTGCTGCAACGCTTCCAGCTAGCGGCTGAGGGCGATGTTAAGGCAGAGGAGGAGGAGGAGGAGGAGGGGGGTTTATCAGAACCCATGCTGGCACCTTGGGCGGGGGTGGTAGGTAGGCCGTCTCTGTTTGCGACCCCGTCCCCGCTTCCACTACATTCACCCAGTGTGCCGTCAAAGAGATGTATCGTCCCTGGCCGCAAGCGCTTGTCCACGAGTCGGTGGTCAAGTGGACCTTTGCGCTGACTGCGTACCTCAGGGCCCGCCTGATGTTACGCGACACGTGCTGGTGCAGGGCGGGGACGGCACTCCGGGAAAAGTAGTGGCGGCTGGGGACGGAATAGCGAGGTGCGGCAGCCGCCATCAGGTCGCGGAAGGCCTGCGTCTCCACAAGCCTAAACGGCAACATCTCCAGGGCCAGCAGTTTGGAGATGTGGCAGTTTAAGGCTTGGGCTTGGGGGTGACTCGAGGCGTACTTTCCGCCTGCGGTCGAACGCCTGCGAGATGGACAGTTGTTGGGACGAGGAGTGTGAAGGTGCAGGCGAAGAGGCGGGGGAAGGGGAGGCTGAAGGAGAAAGGCCCCAAAGTAGCCGAGGCAGATGTGGAGGTGTCCTGGCTGGAGGTCTGGACCGCAGTGGCAGCACACAACACAGGGGAAGAGGCAGTGGCAGCAAGACCGGGCGCAGGTTGTATTGCGTTTGCTCTCTCCCACTCAGCCCAGTGCTTGACTTCCAAGTGACGCCGCATGCCTGAGGTGGTCAGATTGCTCTTCTCAGAGCCCCTACTCAGTTTTGAGTGGCAGAGTGTGCAAACCGCGCTCAGTTTGTCATCCGCACAAACATTAAAAAATCTCCACACCACAGAAGTACGAGGCCTCGATGGGGGAGCTTCGCGCGACTGCCCGCTGCCGGGAACAGCTTCGGCCCTGCTGGCTGTGGCCTCACTTCTCTGTCTGGACTGTCCTCTGCCTGTGGACATCCCTCTGCCTGTGGACATCCCTCTGCTCTGGACATCCCTCTGCCTCTTGCTGCCTTTTCGGTGCTGCGCAGACCACCACCTCTCCACTACTTTCCTCGCTGGACATGCACCCCTGGCCAAGTGGGGTCGGTCCATTTCGTCATCCACCACCTCAACTTCCTCACTCTGCTCCTCCTCCTGCCCACTGGACATTCCAACAGCGCTCCTTGATGGCAACTGCGTCTCATCATCATCATCGCTCATGATAACAGATGCTGGCTCAGGGTCCACATCAGCAGGAGATGGCAAAAACTCAAAGTGTTTGGGCATCACTACAAACAAATTCCTCTGCTAGCTCCTGGGATTCTTCCGGCACATCTGAAAAAGGACCCGAAAAGAGCTCCTGGGAGGGGTCAATGGTGGGATGACTCTGTTGGCCAGGTGTGGAGGAAGGAGGGTCAGAGTGAGACTGTGTGGATGACTGGCTGGTGACAACTGTGTGGAAGCGCTATCGCTATCCATTGCACCACCTGTTCAACCTGCTCAGGCCTCAACAACGGTGTAACCCGCCCCCTGCTTAACTGTCCCATAAAGGCAGGGATTCTGGATGAGCGGGATCCTGGCTGACCCTCACCAGCACGCATTGTATCCCACTGGCTTCAACAAGGCCCCCAACAGCATTTTCCGCGCCCCCGTCCTCGTCCACGTCCTATTCCGCTAGCCCCCCGCCGCATTTTATTTTTTTTTGGTTACAATATTTTGCCTTCACAGCCGTGAATTACTTTGCAAGAGAACGCACAGTACAGTTGCCAATTATAAGGCCTATATATTGTATATTTCAAGGTACACAGCCGTGTACTAAGTGATCAAACGGTGTGTATGAACACCAGGTATGAGAAATTACTTTGCAAGAGAACGCACAGTACAGTTGCCAATTATAAGGCCTATATATTGTATATTTCAAGGTACACAGCCGTGTACTAAGTGATCAGACGGTGTGTATGAACACCAGGTTTGAGAAATTACTTTGGCAAGAGAACGCACAGTACAGTTGCCAATTATAAGGCCTATATATTGTATATTTCAAGGTACACAGCCGTGTACTAAGTGATCAGACGGTGTGTATGAACACCAGGTATGAGAAATTACTTTGCAAGAGAACGCACAGTACAGTTGGCAATTATAAGGCCTATATATTGTATATTTCAAGGTAAACAGCCGTGTACTAAGTGATCAAACGGTGTGTATGAACACCAGGTTTGAGAAATTACTTTGCAAGAGAACGCACAGTACAGTTGCCATTATAAGGCCTATATATTGTATATTTCAAGGTACACAGCCGTGTACTAAGTGATCAGACGGTGTGTATGAACACCAGGTATGAGAAATTACTTTGCAAGAGAACGCACAGTACAGTTGCCAATTATAAGGCCTATATATTGTATATTTCAAGGTACACAGCCGTGTACTAAGTGATCAGACGGTGTGTATGAACACCAGGTATGAGAAATTACTTTGCAAGAGAACGCACAGTACAGTTGCCAATTATAAGGCCTATATATTGTATATTTCAAGGTACACAGCCGTGTACTAAGTGATCAGACGGTGTGTATGAACACCAGGTTTGAGAAATTACTTTGCAAGAGAACGCACAGTACAGTTGCCAATTATAAGGCCTATATATTGTATATTTCAAGGTACAGCAGCCCGTGTACTAAGTGATCAGACGGTGTGTATGAACACCAGGTATGAGAAATTACTTTGCAAGAGAACGCACAGTACAGTTGCCAATTATAAGGCCTATATATTGTATATTTCAAGGTACACAGCCGTGTACTAAGTGATCAGACGGTGTGTATGAACACCAGGTATGAGAAATTACTTTGCAAAGAGAACGCACAGTACAGTTGCCAATTATAAGGCCTATATATTGTATATTTCAAGGTACACAGCCGTGTACTAAGTGATCAGACGGTGTGTATGAACACCAGGTAATGAGAAATTACTTTGCAAGAGAACGCACAGTACAGTTGCCAATTATAAGGCCTATATATTGTATATTTCAAGGTACACAGCCGTGTACTAAGTGATCAGACGGTGTGTATGAACACCAGGTATGAGAAATTACTTTGCAAGAGAACGCACAGTACAGTTGCCAATTATAAGGCCTATATATTGTATATTTCAAGGTACACAGCCGTGTACTAAGTGATCAGACGGTGTGTATGAACACCAGGTTTGAGAAATTACTTTGCAAGAGAACGCACAGTACAGTTGCCAATTATAAGGCCTATATATTGTATATTTCAAGGTACACAGCCGTGTACTAAGTGATCAGACGGTGTGTATGAACACCAGGTATGAGAAATTACTTTGCAAGAGAACGCACAGTACAGTTGCCATTATAAGGCCTATATATTGTATATTTCAAGGTACACAGCCGTGTACTAAGTGATCAGACGGTGTGTATGAACACCAGGTATGAGAAATTACTTTGCAAGAGAACGCACAGTACAGTTGGCAAATTATAAGGCCTATATATTGTATATTTCAAGGTACACAGCCGTGTACTAAGTGATCAGACGGTGTGTATGAACACCAGGTATGAGAAATTACTTTGCAAGAGAACGCACAGTACAGTTGCCAATTATAAGGCCTATATATTGTATATTTCAAGGTACACAGCCGTGTACTAAGTGATCAGACGGTGTGTATGAACACCAGGTATGAGAAATTAACTTTGCAAGAGAACGCACAGTACAGTTGGCAATTATAAGGCCTATATATTGTATATTTCAAGGTAAACAGCCGTGTACTAAGTGATCAGACGGTGTGTATGAACACCAGGTTTGAGAAATTACTTTGCAAGAGAACGCACAGTACAGTTGCCAATTATAAGGCCTATATATTGTATATTTCAAGGTACACAGCCGTGTACTAAGTGATCAGACGGTGTGTATGAACACCAGGTATGAGAAATTACTTTGCAAGAGAACGCACAGTACAGTTGCCAATTAATAAGGCCTATATATTGTATATTTCAAGGTACACAGCCGTGTACTAAGTGATCAGACGGTGTGTATGAACACCAGGTATGAGAAATTACTTTGCAAGAGAACGCACAGTACAGTTGCCAATTATAAGGCTATATATTCTATATTTCAAGGTACACAGCCGTGTACTAAGTGATCAGACGGTGTGTATGAACACCAGGTATGAGAAATTACTTTGCAAGAGAACGCACAGTACAGTTGCCAATTATAAGGCCTATATATTGTATATTTCAAGGTACACAGCCGTGTACTAAGTGATCAGACGGTGTGTATGAACACCAGGTATGAGAAATTACTTTGCAAGAGAATGCACAGTACAGTTGGCAATTATAAGGCCTATATATTGTATATTTCAAGGTACACAGCCGTGTACTAAGTGATCAGACGGTGTGTATGAACACCCAGGTTTGAGAAATTAACTTTGCAAGAGAACGCACAGTACAGTTTGCCAATTATAAGGCCTATATATTGTATATTTCAAGGTACACAGCCGTGTACTAGTGATCAGACGGTGTGTATGAACACCAGGTATGAGAAATTACTTGCAAGAGAACGCACAGTACAGTTGCCAATTATAAGGCCTATATATTGTATATTTCAAGGTACACAGCCGTGTACTAAGTGATCAGACGGTGTGTATGAACACCAGGTATGAGAAATTACTTTGCAAGAGAACGCACAGTACAGTTGCCAATTATAAGGCCTATATATTGTATATTTCAAGGTACACAGCCGTGTACTAAGTGATCAGACGGTGTGTATGAACACCAGGTATGAGAAATTACTTTGCAAGAGAACGCACAGTAAGTTGCCAATTATAAGGCCTATATATTGTATATTTCAAGGTACACAGCCGTGTACTAAGTGATCAGAACGGTGTGTATGAACACCAGGTATGAGAAATTACTTTGCAAGAGAACGCACAGTACAGTTGCCAATTATAAGGCCTATATATTGTATATTTCAAGGTACACAGCCGTGTACTAAGTGATCAGACGGTGTGTATGAACACCAGGTATGAGAAATTACTTTGCAAGAGAACGCACAGTACAGTTGGCAATTATAAGGCCTATATATTGTATATTTCAAGGTAAACAGCCGTGTACTAAGTGATCAAGACGGTGTGTATGAACACAAGGTTTGAGAAATTACTTTGCAAGAGAACGCACAGTACAGTTGCCAATTATAAGGCCTATATATTGTATATTTCAAGGTACACAGCCGTGTACTAAGTGATCAGACGGTGTGTATGAACACCAGGTATGAGAAATTACTTTGCAAGAGAACGCACAGTACAGTTGCCAATTATAAGGCCTATATATTGTATATTTCAAGGTACACAGCCGTGTACTAAGTGATCAGACGGTGTGTATGAACACCAGGTTTGAGAAATTACTTTGCAAGAGAACGCACAGTACAGTTGCCAATTATAAGGCCTATATATTCTATATTTCAAGGTACACAGCCGTGTACTAAGTGAACAGACGGTGTGTATGAACACCAGGTATGAGAAATTACTTTGCAAGAGAACGCACAGTACAGTTGCCAATTATAAGGCCTTTATATTGTATATTTCAAGGTACACAGCCGTGTACTAAGTGATCAGACGGTGTGTATGAACACCAGGTATGAGAAATTACTTTGCAAGAGAATGCACAGTACAGTTGGCAATTATAAGGCCTATATATTGTATATTTCAAGGTACACAGCCGTGTACTAAGTGATCAGACGGTGTGTATGAACACCAGGTTTGAGAAATTACTTTGGCAAGAGAACGCACAGTACAGTTGCCAATTATAAGGCCTATATATTGTATATTTCAAGGTACACAGCCGTGTACTAAGTGATCAGACGGTGTGTATGAACACCAGGTATGAGAAATTACTTTGCAAGAGAACGCACAGTACAGTTGCCAATTATAAGGCCTATATATTGTATATTTCAAGGTACACAGCCGTGTACTAAGTGATCAGACGGTGTGTATGAACACCAGGTATGAGAATTACTTTGCAAGAGAACGCACAGTACAGTTGCCAATTATAAGGCCTATATATTGTATATTTCAAGGTACACAGCCGTGTACTAAGTGATCAGACGGTGTGTATGAACACCAGGTATGAGAAATTACTTTGCAAGAGAACGCACAGTACAGTTGCCAATTATAAGGCCTATATATTGTATATTTCAAGGTACACAGCCGTGTACTAAGTGATCAGACGGTGTGTATGAACACCAGGTATGAGAAATTACTTTGCAGAGAACGCACAGTACAGTTGCCAATTATAAGGCCTATATATTGTATATTTCAAGGTACACAGCCGTGTACTAAGTGATCAGACGGTGTGTATGAACACCAGGTTTGAGAAATTACTTTGCAAGAGAACGCACAGTACAGTTGCCAATTATAAGGCCTATATATTGTATATTTCAAGGTACACAGCCGTGTACTAAGTGATCAGACGGTGTGTATGAACACCAGGTATGAGAAATTACTTTGGCAAGAGAACGCACAGTACAGTTGCCAATTATAAGGCCTATATATTGTATATTTCAAGGTACACAGCCGTGTACTAAGTGATCAGACGGTGTGTATGAACACCAGGTATGAGAAATTACTTTGCAAGAGAACGCACAGTACAGTTGCCAATTATAAGGCCTATATATTGTATATTTCAAGGTACACAGCCGTGTACTAAGTGATCAGACGGTGTGTATGAACACCAGGTATGAGAAATTACTTTGGCAAGAGAACGCACAGTACAGTTGCCAATTATAAGGCCTATATATTGTATATTTCAAGGTAAACAGCCGTGTACTAAGTGATCAGACGGTGTGTATGAACACCAGGTATGAGAAATTACTTTGCAAGAGAACGCACAGTACAGTTGCCAATTATAAGGCCTATATATTGTATATTTCAAGGTACACAGCCGTGTACTAAGTGATCAGACGGTGTGTATGAACACCAGGTATGAGAAATTACTTTGCAAGAGAACGCACAGTACAGTTGCCAATTATAAGGCCTATATATTGTATATTTCAAGGTACACAGCCGTGTACTAAAGTGATCAGACGGTGTGTATGAACACCAGGTATGAGAAATTACTTTGCAAGAGAACGCACAGTACAGTTGCCAATTTAAGGCCTATATATTGTATATTTCAAGGTACACAGCCGTGTACTAAGTGATCAGACGGTGTGTATGAACACCAGGTATGAGAAATTACTTTGCAAGAGAAACGCACAGTACAGTTGGCAATTATAAAGGCCTATATATTGTATATTTCAAGGTACACAGCCGTGTACTAAGTGATCAGACGGTGTGTATGAACACCAGGTATGAGAAATTACTTTGCAAGAGAACGCACAGTACAGTGCCCAATTGAAAGGCCTATATATTTTATATTTCAAGGTACACAGCAGTAGTTGCCAAATATAGTTTGGTATGTAGCAGAGCACCTAATACACCACTAATGCCTCTCTCTGTCCCTACTCCAGCAGCTATCCCTGAATACGGCAGCCGTTCTCTGTAAAGTGTATCTTGTAGTAAAGCTATCACTGTACTGCACTATAGTAGCCCTGATACGGGCTTTTATCATGCTCCTGCCCTGTCCAACAGCTAAAACCTGTCTCTCCCTTCTCCAGCCTCTGTCCCTGACTAAGTTCACGCAGCATATGCGAACGAGCAGGAAGAGCTGAGTTTTTAATATTCGAGGTCACATGGTTTTTCCAGCCAATGCATGTAGACGGTGTTTTCGCGATGCCAGCGTGCTCAGCGTGCCTGTCATACCCCCCCTGCATGGTGATTGGTGGAAAAAGAGCGCCAGGGAAGGTGGGAGGGGAAACGAATTCTAAGTGCGCCATCGCCGTTATACTCGAAAGAAATCGAGCACGCCGAATATCGTAGTATTCGATCGAATACCAGCTCGATCGAACACTACTCGCTCATCTCTAGTGTGCACTCATGACTAAAATAGGGTAGAATTTAGGTACATAATTTCCACATATCGCTATATATCGATACATTTTTCAGACTATCATATACAGTATCTCACGACAGTGAGTACACCCCATCAGATTTTTGTAAATATTTTATAATATCTTTTCATGGGACAAAACTGAAGATATGACACTTTGAAACAATGTAAAGTAGTCAGTGTACAGCTTTTATAACAGTGTAAATCCTAAAAATAACTCCACACACAGCAATTAATGTCTAAACCGCTGGCAAAAAAAAGTGAGTACTCCCCTAAGTGAAAAAAGCCAAATTGTGCCCAAAGTGTCAATATTTTATGTGACCACCATTATTTTTCAGCACTGCCTTAATTCTCTTGGGCATGGTGTTCACTAGAGCTTCACAGGTTGACAGTGGAATCCTCTTACACTCCTCCATGACGACATCAAGGTGGATGTTAGAGACTGTGTGCTCCTCCAACTTCCATTTGAGGATGCCCCACAGATGCTCAATAAGGTTTAGGTCTGGAGACATGCTTGGCCAGTCCATCACCTTTACCCTCAGTTTCTTTAACAAGGCAATGGTTGTCTTGAAGGTGTGTTTGGAGTTGTTATCATGTTGGAATACTGCCCTGTAGCCCAGTTTCTGAAGGGAGGGGATCATGTTCTGCTTCAGTGTGTCATAGTACATGTTGGCATTCATGATTCCCTCAATTAACTCAATTAACTCAATCTTCTTATAGCCTAGGCCATCTTTTTGTAGAGCAGCAATTCTTTCTTCAGATCCTCAGAGAGTTCTTTGCCACGAACTTCCAGTGACCAGTATGAGAGGGTGTGAGAGCAATAACACCAAATTTAACCCACCTGCTCCCCATTCACACCTGAGAACTTGTAAAACTAACGAGTCACATGATACCAGGGAGGGAAAATGGCTAATTGGACACTATTTAGCCATTTTCACTTAGCAGTGTATCCACTTTTGTTGCCAGAGGTTTAGACATTAATGGCTGTGTGTTGAGTTATTTTGAGAGCACACCAAATTTACACTAATATACAAGCTGTACACTGACTACTTTACATTGTATTAATGGGTCATATCTTCAGTGTTGTCCTATAAAAAGATATAATAATATATTTACAAAAATGTGAGGGATGTACTCACTTTTGTGAGATACTGTATAACAACTATTAATATTGATGGATTGCGTATAAACCTATATATTTTTATGATTTTATTGCTGAAGATTTTTTTTATTTTATTTTGTTTTTATATTGGTTTGTTTTATATAGTAATAAATGATATATATTTACATACATTTACTGTCTGTCCAAAATTGCTGCTGAGTGAGAGTGCCAACTACCTATAGCCAACCCTATTTTTTTTTTTTTAGAAAATACTGCATATGAATATTGTGCCCAGAACTGAAAAGCTGTCTTCAAAAAAATAATAACTTAATTTAGCAAGCATTATGGGTGTATTGCATACTGAGTGCGCTCTTTTTTTATGCACATACCATGAAATTATAGGCATATGTACTCCCAATAAATATTTCTTTTATATACGTTCTCCATCTATTAAATCACACCATGTAATAGGTGGCCCGAGCTCAGACCAGGTAGGTAGAAAGCAACCTTTTTCCAAAAACACAAGCTCTCAAGAGCGGCATTAGCAATCATCTTTGCTCAGCATAAAATGCCGGGATTTATTTCCTCACTATTGTCTTCCATTAAAGTTCACTCTGCTCACTTTATGATAGAAGTAATTGCACACAAATCCAGTCAGGAATTCCTGCCGGACACTGGCCATGATTGCGGCAGTATGAACTGGACTGAGATGTGTATTAGACATGCTGTTAAATAAGGACATCAAGAGTTTTATGGTGACTATAAAGCACATTGATTGCTAAACCCTGAAATAACTGTATGTCTGATCTACCTCGAGCAGGTACCTACCTATGTACTGAGATATGAGAGATCAAATTTGTCTTTATGATAACTCTGTAATTAGCATCTCTCACTAGTGATGTTTTTTAATATTTATTAACCATTTAACAAGACAATTTATTTTGGTTTTATGTTGTGTTTTGTTTTCTTCTGCTTAATTGCGGCCTTTCTGAATTTCAGATGCTCTAGAAGATTTATTAGTATTACATTCCTATTCAGCCCTCTTAAAGGGAATGTGCCATCAGAAAATGACCTATTTTTTTGTTAAAGAGGACCTGTCATCACTCCCGAGATGCATTTCCCATGTGATAACAATTCTGAAGCATCTATTCTTATGGCTCTATGTTGTGCTATTCCTTTATTATTTCTACTAGAAGTTATGAATGAATTGCTAGCAGTCTGCAGTAAGGGTACAGAGGGGAGGTAACCAGTTGGGGGGTGTTCCTGCACAGACTCACTGTATCCAATCAGTGCTGCCATTGTCAGACTACGCAGGTACACCCCCCCAACTGGTTACCTCCCCTCTGTACCCTTACTAAAGGCTAATAGCAATTCATTCATAACTTCTAGTGCAAATAATAAAGGAATGACACAGCATAGAGCCATAAGAGTTGATGCTCCAGAATTGTTATTACATGAGGAATGCATGAAGCTATTAAAACACGCATGTCAGGAGTGGTGACAGCTCCTATTTAAGCTTATTTTTTTAAATTTTAGTTTTTAGGTTTTTTTTTCTATCTATATTTTTATAAAATGTATATAATCTTACAATTTCCTCACTGTTTATATGTGAAAAGCAAATGTCTAGAGACAATATTAGTTTACTTGCACAATAGCAGGCTACAGAATCAAGAAAACTGGATTGCCAAGAAGGAATGCATGGGGGGATTTATCATCTCTGTGCCTCTCTTTTTGGTGGAAAAAAGGGGCAAACCTTGTGTGTGCGACTTATTAAGCGCAACTTGCGACTAGGTTTGTATCAAGTGAAAATTCTTTTCTGCCATTTCCTCTTTTTGAAAAGGGGGCATGCTAAGGGTGGGGAGTGGGCGGGGACAGTGGGTCCAACACATTTATGTTCATCATTTAATGTGGTAATTTATAAAGATAGCTGTAATTTTGTAATGTATTTATTTTACCTTTATTGTTTCTTCTGTTCTGGGCTGTGGTCACATGACCATGTCCATACAGTTTTTTCTTATGTCAATGGGTGTGTCAAAGTAGAGCCAGTAATAGGGGAGTGTCTATGCAACTAGCTGGGTGGGAGGAGCTATAAACTAGCTGGGCGTTGTAGGAGCAGTGCTGGAGCTATAGCAGAGAAAGGAGAAGTGCACCATGGATTTGGTTGGCTACAGCAACAGGAAGTGCTACATACACGATGGAAACAAATTGGATGGGTATGTTTACATGGTGGAAACAGGTCAGTAGAGACTAAATTGAAAACATATGAGATAAACCACTACATGAACATGTCTGTTAAAAACCATAGTGATCTTGGAAAACCCCTTTAAACCACCTTTGTAGAGTCCATGGATAATTGGTGTCTCTGTGAGATAAGGACCACTTGTACACACCTGCATGTCCCCATAGACAGGTATTCCGTCCTAAAATTCCTTTATATTTCGTTATAACTCTGTTATAACCTATAACGTAATTCTGTGACGCCAACGAGAACCCGCCCTGAGGCAGTTAAATAAGTACATAGGCATTTGAATGAATAAAGAAACAGCTTTCCCCCATATGTAAAGCATTCATTCCACGCTAGATTATAGACTATCACAGTCAGTACGATGATATAAAAGAATTGATGGAGCCATACATTTTCATTACTTAGCAAGGCATGAATTTATGGCTATAAGTTAGCCTCATATTTAATAAGTATGACTTCATTTTCTAAGTTTTGCTCGTCTTCAAAGCATAGCAATTTCCTTGCTAAATTTACATAGCGCCTTCTAAAAGCCACGGAAAGCAGAGTAAAAAGCTGGTTAATGACTAGGTATTGTGGCACTATTATAAACAGAGATGAAAAAATGTTTATAATTTTGACCTTAGTGACTCGTGTATGCTCAGATTTTTTCAGTTTTAATATTGTTTCACAGTTTATGCTGTTAAATCAAAAGGTTATCTATAATACATTTGGCCCTATTAATGCAAAAGAGCAGTGGTATTCAAAAGACATTTATTCATTATTAATATAGGTATAATAAAGAATCATTTATGAGGATTTAGATGAGATTTTTATCATCAAAAGCTTAAAGGGGAAATTTATTTTTGCTTCAGGATAAAGTCGAGGAGTCAGTTAATGTGAAATAGAAAGTCAACACAAAACTGTATAAAAAGTAATTCTTAGTGAAAAACCTCAATGTTATAAACACTACAGAAGAATGACACAACTCATAGAAGAATTTAAAGAAAATGTTACTGGGGTCATGAAGTGTCATAATATTGATGAAAGGTCATCAATGGCATGCCCTCTGATCAGCTGTTTGAACATGCATTGACACTCATGTGGGCACTGCATCCTCTTCAATGTTTACCTGCACACCGTCTTCCATGTGGCAGTAGTGCAGTGTAATAACAGCTTCCCTTCCTATTCAAGTGAATGGGAAGAACAGTCGTGGGTAAACTGTTTGAAGGTTTTCTAAGAGATGCTATCTTGGAGTACCTCAATGAAAATAAGCAAATAACTCCATATCAGCATGGCTTCATGAGGGATCGGTCATGTCAAACCAATTTAATCAGTTTCTATGAGGAGGTAAGTTCTAGACTGGACCACGGCGATTCAATGGATGTCGTATATCTGGACTTCTCCAAAGCATTTGACACGGTACCACAAAAAAGGTTAGTATATAAAATTAGAATGCTTGGCCTGGGAGAAAATGTCTGTATGTGGGTAAGTAACTGGCTCAGTGACAGAAAACAGAGGGTGGTTATTAATGGTACATACTCAGATTGGGTCACTGTCACTAGTGGGGTACCACAGGGGTCAGTATTGGGCCCTATTCTCTTCAATATATTTATTATTGATCTTGTAGAAAGCTTGCACAGTAAATATAAATTTTTGCAGATGACACTAAACTGTGTAAAGTAATTAACACAGAAGAGGACAATACACTGCTACAGATAGAAACATAGAAACATAGAAGATTGACGGCAGAAAAAGACCACCTGGTCCATCTAGTCTGCCCTTTTATTATTCCTTTATTGTTATCTTAGGATAGATACATGTTTATCCCAGGCATGTTTAAATTCAGTTACTGTGGATGTATCAACCACCTCTGCTGGAAGTTTGTTCCAAACTTCTACTACTCTTTCAGTGAAATAATATTTTCTAATGTTGTTCTTGATTTGTCCCCCAACTAACCTCAGATTGTGCCCCCTTGTTCTTGTGTTCTGTTTTTTTATTAATAACCCTTTCCTCCTGAACTTTATTCAGTCCTTTAACATATTTAAAGGTTTCAATCATGTCCCCCCTTTCGCTTCTTTCCTCCAGACTATACATATTAAGATCTCTGAGTCTTTCATGATAAGTTCTATGCTTTAGACCTTCCACCATTTTTGTAGCTCTTCTTTGGACCCGTTCTATTTTAGCAATATCCTTTTGCAGGTGAGGTCTCCAAAATTGAACACAGTATTCCAGATGTGGTCTCACTAGAGCTCTATACAGAGGGATTACAATCTCCCTCTTTCTGCTTGTTATACCTCTAGCTATGCAGCCGATCATACGATTTGCTTTCCCTAGCGCCCGGCTGCATTGGTTACTCATTTTGAGGCTGTCAGAGATGACTACCCCCAAATCCTTCTCTTCTGAGGTCTTTGTTAGCACAGAACTGCCAATATGATACTCAGATAGAGGGTTTCTTCTCCCCAAGTGCATTATTTTACATTTGGAAACATTGAACTGCAGTTTCCATTGTTTTGACCACTTATCTAATAAAGATAAATCATTCTCCATATTACCGACACCTCCTGGAACATCAACCCTATTACACACTTTTGTGTCATCAGCAAACAAGCAAACCTTCCCTACCAAGCCGTCCCTTATGTCACTTACAAACATGTTAAACAGAACAGGACACAGAACAGATCCTTGTGGCACCCCATTTGTAACCAGCCTCTGCTCAGAATGCACTCCATTAACAACAACCCTCTGGTATCTGTCCTTCAGCCAACTGCAGATCCACTGAACTATCCAGGGATTAATTCCAATTTTTGTTAACTTCTCTATCAGCTCTTTATGGGGAACCGTATCGAAAGCTTTACTGAAATCCAGGTAGGAGATATCCACAAAACCACCTTCATCCAGCACTTTAGTTACATAGTCAAATAAATCAATGAGATTAGTCTGACATGATCGGCCCTCAGTAAAGCCATGCTGGTTTGGGTCCATCAAGTTGTTTGTTGTTAGATGGTCAATTACCTTCTTTTTTAGAAGAGTCTCCATCATTTTTACACACTACAGATGTCAAGCTGACTGGTCTACAGTTACTAGCTTCTTCTCTACTACCCTTCTTGTGAATGGGTACAACATTGGCCATTCTCCAATCATCAGGAACATCTCCTGTAAGAAGGGACTGATTATACAGATCAGTCAGGTGGCCAACAATCACAGATCGGAGTTCTTTAGGAACTCTGGGGTGGATGCCACCCGGACCCATTGCCTTATTTAACTTTAGCCTGACAAGTTCCTCCAGAACATCGGCCTCTGAAAACACTGGGGCTGAAACCTTACAACTAGAGGCAATGCTATGTCCAGCCATGTTCTGATTATGAAAGTCGCCATCTGAAAAAACTGAGCAGAAGTAGTTTTTCAGATGGTCAGCGACCGTTTTATCCCCACCTATATACAGATGGATCTGGATAGACTGGAGGCTTGGGCAGAGAAGTGGCAGATGAGGTTTAACACTGACAAATGTAAGGTTATGCACATGGGAAGGAATAATGCAAGTCACCAGTACACACTGAATGGTAAAACATTGGGTAACTCTGACATGGAAAAGGACCTAGGAATTTTAGTGAACAGCAAACTAAGCTGTAGAAACCAGTGTCAGACAGCTGCTGCCAAGGCCAATAAGATAATGGGTTGCATCAAAAGAGGCATAGATGCCCTTGATGAGAACATAGTCATGCTACTTTACAAATTACTAGTCAGACCACACATGGAGTACTGTGTACAGTTCTGGGCTCCTGTGAACAAGGCAGACATAGCAGAGCTGGAGAGGGTTCAGAGGAGGGCAACTAAAGTCATAACTGGAACTACAGTATCCAGAAAGATGATCAAAATTAGGGTTATTTACTTTAGAAAAAAGACAACTGAGGGGAGATCTAAAAACTATGTATAAATATATCAGGGGTCAGTACAGAGATCTCTCCCATGATCTATTTATCCCCAGGACTGTTACTGTGACAAGGGGACATCCTCTGCGCCTGGAGGAAAGAAGGTTTGTACACAAACATAGAAGAGGATTCTTTACGGTAAAAGCAGTGAGACTATGGAACTCTCTGCCTGAGGAGGTGGTGATGGTAAGCCCACTAAAAGAGTTCAAGAGGGGCCTGGATGTATTTCTGGAGTGTAATAATATTATAGGTTATAGTTACTAGAGATGGGTCATTGATCCAGGGAGTAATTCTGATTGCCTGATTGAAGTCGGGAAGGAATTTTTTCCCTAAAGTGGGGAAAATTGGCTTCTACCTCACAGGGGTTTTTTGTCTTCCTCTGGATCAGCTTGTAGGAAAACAGGCCGAACTGGATGGACAGATGTCTTTTTTTCGGCCTTATAAACTATGTTACTATATTAGTTGTAATTACAATGAACTGCTACTTTAACCCCTTATTTTTGGTTTGGCATTTTCGTTTTTTCCTCCCCACGTTTCAATAGACATAACTTTTTCAATTTTCCATTCATATAGCCATATTAGGGTTTATTTTTTTTGCGGGATAAGTTGTATTTTTTAAGGACACCATTAAATGTTCTCCTAAGTTTTTCAGATTTTTACATCACGACGTTCACTGTGCACTAAAAATGACATTACATTCTTATTCTGTGGTTCAATACGAACACTGTTATACCAAACTTGTATGAGTTTTTTTGGTTTACTACTTTTTATAAAAATAAAAATCTTTGAAAAAAATCTAAATTTTCTTTGCGTTGCCATTTTCTGACAGCCATAACTTTTTAATATTTCCATTCACAGAGCTGTAGAGGGCCTGTTTTTTGCAGGACAAACTGTAGTTTTTATTGGTACCATTTTGATCACTGTTATTCAATATTTTGCAGGGTAAAAGGTGACTAAAAAATGGCGTATCATGTGTTTTTCATTTTTTCTTCTGTTCTGTTACGATGATCACCACATAGGAACTTTTAAAAATATTTTGATAGTTCAGACACCTTTGGATATATTTTTAGAAGTAAAATAGGGAGAGGGTGATTTAAACTTTTAATATTTTAATGTTTTTTTTTTTTTTAATTTTTTCCCTTTTTGATTTAATAACTATTAGCCCCCTTAGGGATCCAGAACCTGGGATTTTTTGACCCCTTGTCCTATTCATCCTGATAGAGATCTTTAATGTCTCATTCACACGTCAGTGTTTTGGTCAGTGATTTCCGTCAGTGATTGTGAGTCAAAACCAGGACTGGAGCCTCCATAGACATAAGGTATAAGGGAAAGATCTGCAACTGTTCTGCGTTTAGAGCCACACCTGGTTTTGGCTTAAAATCACTGACGGAAATCACTGAGCAAAACACTGACATGTGAATGAGGCATTAGGGTGAATAGAATTTTCACATGTTCCCTCCTGCACTCTGCTTTGTGCACACAGCAGCACGGAGCTTACCATGGCAGGCCTGGAAGGCTTCAGCGGAGTCCAGGCTGCCATGGTAACTGATCAGAGCCCCACATTTCATTGCAGGGGCTCAGATTGGAGGGCAGAGGGAGACATACTCGTACATCATGGTAGTTGATGAGGTTGATCTAGCCAACATGTATATAAATATTCAAGAGGACACAGCACTTGTATGATCCTGTAATATCATGAAACCCTTTTAACCCCTTAAAGGGAGTCTGTCACCTGTTTTTCACCAATATAACTAAGAGCACTGCCCCACAGAAGATTGCAGACACATCCCAGTCATACCTGTGTGCACTTTGTGCCTTTATTCCATGTCCAGGAAAAACACTTTTATTCTGCAGGAAAACAGCTCCTAAGTGCCCAGCTCTGCTGCTCCAAGTGCCCAATGCAAACCAGACTTAAGAGGGGAGGGCTGCTTTAGTGGCTCATATCTTGGGATCGGTAGCCACTAGAAATATGAACCTGACCTTGTTTGAAAGCTGCCATTCCAACGTTTCAAATGATACCAGAATCATAGCATGGCAGAAGATATAGCTGTTAGAAATCAAATCGGGAGAGAAAGCTGTTTTAACTTTCACAATCATCTGGGCACTTGGAAGCTGTTTTCCTGCAGAATAAAAGTGCCTTCCCAAAGCCATAACTTTTTTATTTTTCCATTCACATAGCCATATGAGAGCTTGTTTTCTGCGGGACAAGTTGTACTTTCTAATAGCTCCATTTACGGTTGCATACAATGTAATGAGAAGCAGGAAAAAAATTCCAAATAGAGTGGAATTATAAAATAACACCATTCTGCCACAGTTTCATGGGTTTTGTTATTACGGCATTCCTTATGCGTTAAAACTGATCTGTTACTTTCATTCTCTATTCAGTATGATTACAATAATACCCCACATGTATAGTTTTTCTTGTAAAACTACAATCTGAAACCGCGTTGCTCTTAGAGTCCAGGAGAAATCCCACAGGTCCTTAAAATTAACAGCGTATCAAAGTTGAAACAGTCTCTCATCTGCTGCCCTGACTGTTTCAACTTTAATACACTGTTAATTTTAAGGATTTTGTAGTACAATAAGAGCTGGAGGTGTGAATTTTTTACTTCACTATGTGTACTCCTTGTTCCAGTCATTTGCAGGATGGGGAAATAATGAGGGGTGTGTGGACTGTCTACCATATCATCAATTGACTATACCAGGCTATTGCCATTAGCCCAACTACGGCTGGGATTTCTCATGGACTCCAAGAGCAGCGCGGTTTCAGATTGTATTTTTGCTTTAACCTTGGTGTGAACTGGATCCACTTTACCTTGAGCCCTACAGCGCTCACAGTAGGAACAACAATTGGGAATTTGACTGTGATTTTATAGTTTTACTTGTGTTTTAATACTGAAAAAAAAACTTGAAAAAATCTAATTTTTTGTTTGCATCACCATATTCTTCACCCCATAACTTTTTGATTTTTATGTGTACAGAGATGTGTGAGGGCTCATTTTTTGCAGGGCGATCTGTACTTCTCATTGATACATGTATATACGTAAGGTGGTTGAGAAAGGGTTAATCTTTAAGCCCAAAAGAGATAGTTCAGCTTTTAAGATGAACTTTGACATTTCTAAGATTATTTGTATTTATTTAGTCTAAGTTCTTTTTGATAACAAACAGCAAGTTCCATTTGAACCATAAAGTGATTAAACTGACTGTCTCATTTGACCTTTTAAAACATATAGACATAATAGTTAGGGCTAGGTCCCCAGCATAAGAACCTCCTCTATGAGCCAGAGCAGAGAACCACTTACAGATATCAGCTCTTGCTCTGACTGTGTCATGTCTCGGGATTAGCGGGTGTGCTCTGCTGCAGACAGCACCATCTGTGTCTGGTTGGCATAATTACCAGTGAAGTTAGGCCGGAATGCCCATGCAAATAGGTAGGGACAGTAGGACAGGTGAGCTATTACTTTCTGCCAGTACGAGGCGACTAGGACTCTAGCCGCTGGCAAAAGTTGTGTAACCAAAGTTTTAGAAGGGGCGGGACATTGTATTTGGTCCGTTGAACTTAGAAAACATAATTGTGGTAAGGGGAGAATTGTAGCATCACAGACCTGGGAGATAACCATGCATACCTTTTTCCAAAAACAATGAATAACAGGGCAGTTCCACCATATATGCATATAAGAACCCACCTCTGCATCACACCTCCAACATTTCTGACTAACCTCTTTTTACATCTTATGCAAAGTTTTTGGAGTCTAATACCAATGCGTGAGAACCTTTATAAGAATTCTCTTGCAGTTTGAAGCAAGTGTAAACTCTGGAGGTCAAAATGAATGCTGAGAGTCTTTCTGTGAGAATGGTGATTGTAAATCCACTTCCCTTTTCTTGATATAATCAACAACTGCGGGCCTGGTCTGGGAAATCAAACAATCATACAAATTAGTTATTTTTTTAGTGGGTTCCCAGAGTGAGAAAACCTCTTTCTCAAACATAGTGGGGGTCTTTCAAGGAAATAGGAAGTAGGCCATAAAGATGTTTAATGTGTAGACGATTAAATATACGATAGTTAAGGAGTAGAGATGAGCGAGCATACTCGTCCGAGCTTGGTGCTCGTTCGAGTATTAGGGTACTTGTAAGTGCTCGCTGCTCGGACGAGTATCTCGCCATGCTCGAGGAAATGGCAGCTTCCGCTTCGTGCTTTTTTGGCGCCTATAAACTCAGCCAATCACAAGCCAGGAGACTCTGCGGTACACCCAAGCTTAACGTGGGGCCCTTACATGTCGATAACAGGGGTTGGCTGGCCTGATCAGGTGACCCTGGAATATACTTGTGACTGGCCGCGGTGCTCGGCTCAGATGCTGTCTGGATGTCGTTAGGGATAGAGCTTCTGCGTTTCAGGGAGAGTGTTAGGGCCTGCATTTAGTTCTCTGTTAGGCAGGAATCACCCACAAAGAACCCAACAGCCCTTCTAAGGGCTACAAGAAATTTTTTTTTTTCTCCTAACTTGGCTGGCTGGCACTAGTAGTGCAGCTATCGCCATATATAACCCCCTTTTTTATAATTGTTATATCTCAGTGATACAAATCCATTGCACACAGCAGTGTGGAACCATTCTGTGTGTCACAGTTCAGTACACTCACTATTTTCTGTCCAGGTGACACTGTCTGTACGTCACTTAATCCAACCAGGTCTTTTGCTCTCACGTATATAGCTTGATCACAAAAATCTCTGTGCGACATTTGTCTGGGTCGCAGTCAAAATAGCCACCATTAACAGGGTGTGAGTTATTTCTACGATAGTTTCTGCACGTCACGTTCCAAAAAAAACAAATCTACAAAAAAAATATAAAAAAAATATATATATAAAAAAATAGTTTTTTTGTTGTTTTAGCTCAGTGATACAAATCCATTTCACACAGCAGTGTGGAACCATTCTGTGTGTCACAGTTCAGTACACACTCCAATCCGTATTTTCTGTCCAGGTGACCCTTTCTGTACGTCACGTAATCCAACCGGTTCTTTTGCTCTCACGTATATAGCTTGATCACAAAAATCTCTGTGCGACATTTGTCTGGGTCGCAGTCAAAATAGCCACCGTCAGTAGGGTGTCAGTTAGCTCTACGATAGTTTCTGCAAGTCACGTTCCATAAAAAACAAAACTACAAAAAAATATATTAAAAAAATATATAAAAAAATAGTTTTTTTGTTGTTTTAGCTCAGTGATACAAATCCATTTCACACAGCAGTGTGGAACCATTCTGTGTGTCACAGTTCAGCTGTCCACTCACTCCAATCCGTATTTTCTGTCCAGGTGACACTTTCTGTACGTCACATAATCCAACCGGGTCTTTTGCTCTCACGTATATAGCTTGATCACAAAAATCTCTGAGCGACATTTGTCTGGGTCGCAGTCAAAATAGCCACCGTCAGTAGGGTGTCAGTTAGCTCTACGATAGTTTCTGCACGTCACGTTCCAAAAAAAACAAAACTACAAAAAAACATAAAAAAATATATAAAAAAATAGTTTTTTTGTTGTTTTAGCTCAGTGATACAAATCCATTTCACACAGCAGTGTGGAACCATTCTGTGTGTCACAGTTCAGTACACACTCCAATCCGTATTTTCTGTCCAGGTGACCCTTTCTGTACGTCACGTAATCCAACCGGGTCTTTTACTCTCACTTATATAGCTTGATCACAAAAATCTCTGTGCGACATTTGTCTAGGTCGCAGTCAAAATAGCCACCGTCAGTAGGGTGTCAGTTAGCTCTACGATAGTATCTGCACGTCACGTTCCAAAAAAACAAAACTACAAAAAAGATATATAAAAAAAAAATATATAAAAAAATAGTTTTTTTGTTGTTTTAGCTCAGTGATACAAATCCATTTCACACAGCAGTGTGGAACCATTCTGTGTGTCACAGTTCAGCTGTCCACTCACTCCAATCCATATTTTCTGTCCAGGTGACACTTTCTGTACGTCACGTAATCCAACCGGGTCTTTTGCTCTCACGTATATAGCTTGATCACAAAAATCTCTGTGCGGCATTTGTCTGGGTCGCAGTCAAAATAGCCACCATTAACAGGGTGTGAGTTAGGTCTACGATAGTTTCTGCATGTCACGTTCCGAAAAAAACAAAACTACAAAAAAAATATATACGAAAAAATATATAAAAAAATAGTTTTTTGTTGTTTTAGCTCAGTGATACAAATCCATTTCACACAGCAGTGTGGAACCATTCTGTGTGTCACAGTTCAGTACACACTCCAATCCGTATTTTCTGTCCAGGTGACCCTTTCTGTACATCACGTAATCCAACTGGTTCTTTTGCTCTCACGTATATAGCTTGATCACAAAAATCTCTGTGCGACATTTGTCTGGGTCGCAGTCAAAATAGCCACCGTCAGTAGGGTGTCAGTTAGCTCTACGATAGTTTCTGCAAGTCACGTTCCATAAAAAACAAAACTACAAAAAAATATATTAAAAAAATATATTAAAAAAATAGTTTTTTTGTTGTTTTAGCTCAGTGATACAAATCCATTTCACACAGCAGTGTGGAACCATTCTGTGTGTCACAGTTCAGCTGTCCACTCACTCCAATCCGTATTTTCTGTCCAGGTGACACTTTCTGTATGTCACGTAATCCAACCGGGTCTTTTGCTCTCACGTATATAGCTTGATCACAAAAATCTCTGAGCGACATTTGTCTGGGTCGCAGTCAAAATAGCCACCGTCAGTAGGGTGTCAGTTAGCTCTACGATAGTTTCTGCACGTCACGTTCCAAAAAAAACAAAACTACAAAAAAAACATAAAAAAATATTTTTTTTGTTGTTTTAGCTCAGTGATACAAATCCATTTCACACAGCAGTGTGGAACCATTCTGTGTGTCACAGTTCAGTACACACTCCAATCCGTATTTTCTGTCCAGGTGACCCTTTCTGTACGTCACGTAATCCAACCGGGTCTTTTACTCTCACTTATATAGCTTGATCACAAAAATCTCTGTGCGACATTTGTCTAGGTCGCAGTCAAAATAGCCACCGTCAGTAGGGTGTCAGTTAGCTCTACGATAGTTTCTGCACGTCACGTTCCAAAAAAACAAAACTACAAAAAAGATATATAAAAAAAATATTTAAAAAAAATAGTTTTTTTGTTGTTTCAGCTCAGTGATACAAATCCATTTCACACAGCAGTGTGGAACCATTCTGTGTGTCACAGTTCAGTACACACTCCAATCCGTATTTTCTGTCCAGGTGACAATTTCTGTATGTCACGTAATCCAACCGGGTCTTTTGCTCTCACGTATATAGCTTGATCACAAAAATCTCTGTGCAACATTTGTCTGGGTCGCAGTCAAAATAGCCACCGTCAGTAGGGTGTCAGTTAGCTCTACGATAGTTTCTGCACGTCACGTTCCATAAAAAACAAAACTACAAAAAAATATATTAAAAAAATATATAAAAAAATTGTTTTTTTGTTGTTTTAGCTCAGTGATACAAATCCATTTCACACAGCAGTGTGGAACCATTCTGTGTGTCACAGTTCAGCTGTCCACTCACTCCAATCCGTATTTTCTGTCCAGGTGACACTTTCTTTACGTCACTTAATTAAACCAGACTGAAAAAGTATGTTAGTTTCAGTACACCAGGCCCATTTATTTTTTATTTTTTATATAATACACTTATATACAGAAAATGTTGAACCCCAGGGCTAAGGGTCGAGGACGAGGGCGTGGGCATTCAATTACTGCAGGGGGCAGAGGCCATGGTCCTGGGCAGGGTGAGACAGTACCTGCTGATGAGGGAGCAGGGGAACACAGCAGAGCTACACTCCCTAGCTTCATGTCTCAACTTACAGGGACACGTGGTAGAGGACTGTTGAAAAACAACAGTGCGAACAGCTGATGTCGTGGATTGTGGACAATGTTTCAAATAATTTGTCCACCAGTCAGTCTTCCACGCAGTCCACCCACATTACCTAAGGGAGCACTCCTCTGGTTCCTCCACCTCAACCTCCTTCCCCCCAGTCTGCCCCCTCCCAGGAAAATTTGGAATGCGATCCGGCATACTCTCAGGAACTGTTTTCTGGACCCTTCCCAGAGTCACAAACCACTTCTCAGGTTGCTGCTGACCTCGTTCCCGATGCCCAAGTTTTCCAACTGTCGCAGTCTGTGGGTGATGATGATGATGATGACAATGTTGAGTTAGTGGAAGAAGTTTGTAAAGAGGTGTCGGACGATGAGGAGACAGAGTTGTCAGACAGTGGTGAAGTTGTTGTCAGGGCAGGAAGTCCGAGGGGGGAGCAGACTGAGGAATCGGAGGATGACGAGGTGACTGACCCAAGCTGGGTTGATATGCCGAGTGAAGACAGTGCTTCTGAGGCGGAGGCGAGTGCTGCACCAGAACAGGTTGTAAGAGGCAGTGGTGTGGCCAGAGGGAGAAGCAGGGCCAGAGCTGGTGCATCAGCAGCAACTGTTTCACGTAGTGAAGCTCCCGTGGCGAGGCCTAGATGTTCGCAAGTCTGGAGGTTCTTTAAAGAAAGTGAGGATGACCGACGGACTGTGGTGTGCAACCTGTGCCACACCAGGATCAGCAGGGGTGCCACCACTACTAGCCTAACCACCACCAGCATGCGCAGGCATATGAGTGCTAAACACCCCACTCAATGGAACCAAGGCCGTTCACCACCTCCTGCGGGTCACACCACTGCTCCTTCCCCTGTGTCACTCGCTGCCTCTGCTAGTCAACCCCCTGCGTCACTCGCTGCCTCTGCTAGTCAACCCCCTGCCCAGGACCCCGGCACGAGCGCCTCCCGCCGGAAAACCACACCTTCGCCTCCACGATCCTCCACAGTGTCCACCAATGTGTCCCAGCGCAGCGTTCAGCTGTCTTTACAGCAGACGCTGGAGCGCAAGAGGAAATACAGTTCCACCCACCCACATGCCCAAGCCCTCAACGTCCACATCTCCAAATTGCTTAGCCTGGAGATGCTGCCCTATAGGCTGGTAGAGACCGAGGCCTTTCGCAATCTCATGGCGGTGGCTGCCCCTCGGTATTCGGTCCCCAGCCGCCACTATTTTTCCCGATGTGCCGTCCCAGCCCTACACCAGCACGTGTCACAGAACATCATCCGTGCCCTGACCAACGCTGTTTCTGAGAAGGTCCACCTAACCACGGACACGTGGACAAGTGCTGCCGGGCAGGGACACTATATCTCACTGACGGCACATTGGGTTAACTTGGTGGAGGCTGGGACCGAGAATGACCCTGGGCCGCTCATGTACTGCCACACCGAGGATTGCGGGCCTACCTCGGTCACGGTCTCTCAGACGTACTATGCCTCCTCCTCCGACCCCTCCTCCTCCTCCACCGAATTACCATCCGTGGGCACGGCGCCTTCAGTCGGTAGCTCTAGGCGCAGCAGCAGTGCCGTGGGTAAGCGCCAGCAGGCGGTGCTCAAACTGCTGAGCTTAGGTGACAAAGGCACACCGCCCAAGAGCTGTTACAGGGCATCACGGCGCAGACCGATGTGTGGCTGGCACCGCTGAACCTCAAGCCAGGCATGGTTGTGTGTGACAACGGGCGTAACCTGGTGGCGGCTCTGCAACTCGGCAGACTGACACATGTGCCATGCCTGGCCCACGTGTTCAATCTCATAGTTCAGCGGTTCCTCAAGACATACCCCAATCTGTCCTGATTTGCTCACCAAGGTGCGCCGCATCTGTGCGCATTTCCGCAAGTCGACCACAGATGCTGCCACTCTCAGGGCAGCGCAGCGCCGCCTACAACTGCCCGCTCACCGACTGTTGTGCGACGTGCCCACGAGATGGAATTCGACATTAAACATGTTATCCAGAGTTTACCAGCAGCGCAGAGCGATTGTAGACTGCCAGATGTCAACTTCCACCAGAACTGGTAGTCAGGTCAGTCAGATTCCTCAAGTCTACAATGAGGAGTGGACGTGGATGTCTGATATCTGCCAGGTGTTGAGCAACTTTGAGGAGTCAACACAGATGGTCAGCGGCGATGCCGCCATTATCAGCCTCACCATCCCGCTGCTTTGCCTGTTGAAAAACTCACTGCTCAGCATCAAGTCGGATGCTTTGCGCTTGTCACAAGAGACGGTGGAGGAAGATACGTCGCTTGATAGCCAGAGCACCCTCCGGTCTGTTTCTCAGCGCATATCGGAGGAGGGGGATGAGGATGAGGAGGAAGAGGAGGAGAATGTCGGCGAGACAGTAGAGGGTACCAGTGCTCAGTCCTTAACTCTTGAGCGTGTATGGGCTGAAGAGGAGGACTTGGAGGAGGAGGGAGGAGGAGGAGGAGGAAATGGAGAGTCAGGCCAGTGAGGAGAGGGAATTCTTGCGTGTTGGGACTCTGGCGCACATGGCAGACTTCATGTTAGGCTGCCTATCCCGTGACCCTCGCGTTAGAAGAATTTTTTCAAACACCGATTACTGGGTGTTCACTCTCCTGGACCCACGGTACAAGCAGAACCTTTCCACTCTCATCCCTGCAGAGGAAAGGAGTATGAGAGTGAATAGATATCAACAGGCCCTGGTGCACAAGCTGAAACAATTCTTCCCATCTGACGCCGCTAGCGGCAGAGGGCATGGTTCTGTGGGCCAAGTAGCGGGGGAGAGGAGCCGAGCAGGCAGCTTGTCCAGCACTGGCAGGGGAACGCTCTCCAAGGCCTTTGCCAGTTTTATGTCACCCCAGCAAGACACTGTCACCTGTCCCCAGTCTAGGCAGTGTAGGGGGGAGCTGTACAGAAAGATGGTGAGGGAGTACCTAGATGACCATACCAACGTCCATAGCGATCACTCTGCTCCATACAACTACTGGGTTTCAAAGCTGGACACGTGGCCTGAACTGGCGCTGTACGCCTTGGAGGTGCTGGCCTGCCCTGCCGCTAGCGTGCTGTCAGAGCGGGTATTTAGTGCAGCTGGTGGCATCATCACCGATAAGCGTACACGCCTGTCAACTGACAGCGCTGACAGGCTGATGCTTATTAAAAGGAACAAAGCCTGGATTTCACCGGAATTCAAATCTCCTCCGGGGGAAAGCAGCTAAAGATTAACATTACTTATGTATCCGATTCCTCTTCTCTACTTCTCCTACTCCTCCTCCTCCATGTCGTCTTTGCCTAACGCTGACTAAAAAAACGCCATTTTTTAGAGGTCCAACTGGCACTCTTTTACCACAATTTTTCAGGAGGTCCTCCTACAGGCCCTCTCTTCAAACAATTTTTCCGGAGGTCCACCTACAGGCCCTCTCTCCAAACAATATTTCCAGAGGTCCACCTACAGGCCCTCTCTCCAAACAATTTTTCCGGAGGTCCACCTACAGGCCCTCTCTCCAAACATTTTTTCCGGAGGTCCACCTACAGGCCCTCTCTCCAAACAATTTTTCCGGAGGTCCACCTACAGGCCCTCTCTCCAAACAATTTTTCCGGAGGTCCACCTACAGGCCCTCTCTCCAAACAATTTTTCCGGAGGTCCACCTACAGGCCCTCTCTCCAAACAATTTTTCCGGAGGTCCACCTACAGGCCCTCTCTCCAAACAATTTTTCCGGAGGTCCACCTACAGGCCCTCTCTCCAGTTCCAGTTTCCAGTTTTATTTGCGCAAACTGCGTCAATTTTTTTTTTGGGATAGGTGTGAAAAATAATATTACCTGCGTATCTATATTGCCCAACATTGGGTACGGTAGCAACAAGAAGACCAAACACATGCTGCCCACAGGGTTCCGCAAATTCCTGGTCCACAATGTCAAGGAGCTCGAGGTTCTGTTGATGAGCAACAAGTCCTTCTGTGTAGAAATCGCCCAGAAGGTCTCCTCAAAGAACCTAAAGACCATTGTGGAGAGAGCGGCACAGCTCGTCATCAAAGTGACGAACCCCAACGCCAGACTACGCAGCAAAGATAACGAATAAATATCTCTGTGGTTATTTGTGCTAAATAAAAGTTAAATAAACACAAAAAAAAATTGATCTGTTCCTGTGCCTGATCCACACAAGTTGAATCTGTCCCATCATGAGAAAGTCCCCCCAAGGAGTCCCCACTGTAACTTGCTTTCCATACAACTACCTCACCCCCCGACACCTGTGTCTCGCCATTGTCCACCACCTCCTCAGACAACACTGGTAAATCCCCACTGTCAGCACACGGAGACTGCAAAAGGTCTTGCGAATTGGGGCAGAGAATGTTCTGGGGTAGCACATCAGAGAAGGGGTGACTATGGGGTTCCAGGGAGTACGTGACCACATGCAATCTCCATCCAAAAAGTCATACTGAGGCTCACCACCATGCTTTACACTGCAATCCTATTACTGAGGCTCACCACCATGCTTTACACTGCAATCTTATTGAAAGACAGACAATCAGGGGTTAACCGCCAGGTTGTCAGGCAGCATTTTTAAGTGGGTCACCATTACCATGTCCCTGAAAATTGCCTTGGGGTCATCGCCAGACTATTTTTTATGAAAGGCCATGGGGTTCTATACACACAGTGCTGACGGAAGCCCATCAGCCTTTCTAAACACAATTGAATCTGTCCCATCATGAGAAAGTCCCCCCAAGGAGTCCACAATGTAACTTGCTTCACTTTCAACTACCTCACCCCCAACACCTGTGTCTCGCCATTGTCCACCACCTCCTCAGACAACACTGGTAAATCCCCACTGTCAGCACACTGAGACTGCAAAAGGTCTTGCTAATTGGGGCAGAGAATGTTCTGGGGTAGCACATCAGAGAAGGGGTGACTATGGGGTTCCAGGGAGTACGTGACCACATGCAATCTCCATCTAAAAAGTCATGCCACACTTGATCGAGCTCATAATTGACAATTGTACCGGTTGATGCTAAATTTTTAAGTTGGGGTCCTGCGTCGTCATTCTAACTACATCCGGCTGTTGTCACCACCACACACGCTAGCCCAGGGGGCACTCCTATGGCTCTTCCAGCTCAACCTCCTTCCCCCCAGCCTGCCCCCCACCTACAGGCCCTTTCTCCAAACAATTTACCCGGATAGGGGACGTATTAGATATTATACTGATTTTTGTTTGTTCCTCTTTTAATTGGCTCCTGACCTGTGATAGGCAGAGCATGGACACGTCCTCTTAGCTGCAGTAGAAAAGACACTCCCCTGGCCAGAGCAAGCTCTTTTTCCTTTTCCGTGTTCGAAAAATCCCTGAAATATATGGTCCCAAGATAGGGGACGTATACGATTTTAAACTGAGAAGAATCGATACCACACATGCCCCACTAGGAGAATTTGGGGTAATGGTGGGATTAGGCAGCCTCAGAGGCATCCATGCATGCTGCCCCTGCTGTTTCCTGTCCATTTCCGTGGTGTTTCCATCATTTTCTGAGGTTTCCAGGTTTTCACCCAGCCTTCCCTAGGCAGAGCCTTGGTCCCCTGCAAAAATGCTCGAGTCTCCCATTGACTTCAATGGGGTTCGTTATTCGAAACGAGCACCCGAGCATCTGGAAAAGTTCGACTCGAATAACGAGCACCCGAGCATTTTAGTGCTCGCTCATCTCTATTAAGGAGGATAGTTGAGCATGGGATTTCCAGTCCTTTCCCAGGCCCCCTTTATTATCAAGTAGATCAATCAATGGTAGTGTAGCATTTTTACACATCTCTGTCAGAGTAGGTCTGAAGTGGGGAGAAGAGTCCCACAGTACATCTATAATCTGTATTAAGTGGGAAAGAGGGGAGGACATTACAAAAAAGTTTTTAAAAATATAAAAAAGTAAGTATTAAAATGCTTACACTTTCCTAATTTTAAATATAAAAACCATAATTGGTGGTATCACTTAACTATTAAAATATAAAAGTATTTACCCTGCATGATGAACACTGTAATGTAAAAAAATATCAAAATGCCTCACATTTCACAGAATTTTTTTTTTAAAGGTCATAAAAATGTTGTATATATCGCAAAATGGGACCAGTAAAAACTACAGTTTGCCACAAATATGGTAACACAAAGCAAATTTTATTTTTCTTAGTTTTAATTAAATTAGTTATCACTTTTTCAGGGATCAAAAAAATAAAATCAAAAGTACACCATATTAAAATATTTTATTGTTCCAGATATACCCAAGTTTTCTAAACAAAGTGTATGCATTGCCTATTTCTATGGCAATTTTCTGTTATTTCATCAGTTCATAAAGTAGATAAGGTAAATTAACTTTGGGAGAGTTGCCATGCTGAATAGTAAAGCCTGGGCTGGTTGCCCTACCAGTGCATTTGGAAGCCAAACCAATCAGGTTTCTGGCTCAGCATCTAATACTAGACTTAGGCAGGGCATGTAAGTCTGCTGCTTAGTTATTACCAGTTTCCTGTGATTTTGTAAAACTTTATTTCTGTTTGTGCTTCTTTGCCTGAAATCAAGACTTGCTTGTTAACCCAAAGTACCAACGTTGGCTTGTTTTCTGGATTCATCCATCATCTGCTGAATTGCTTCTTCTGATTCTTCTGATTCTCCTGTTTTTTTTTTTTGTTTTTTTTTACTATGGCTTGTTTCTCTATTAACCCCTCATCTAATATTTTGACACTGTCTCTCCTTGTTCTGATCTACGTTTCTTTGCACCTTGATCATTCTGGCAGGTCTGCTTCTAGCTCAATTGCACCAGTTTTCTGCTATCTTATTCCACAAAATTATTCCACAGTAATCTAGCAGCCAAGACCATCAGGCATTTCGGTGTGCTTTGGTGAAGAACCTAGGGGTAGCCTTAGCTAGCAGTTTCAGAGTTTGCTGGCTATTGTAATGAATGGTGAGGGTGACCAAACAACCCAAAAAGCTGTTTGCGGATGAGATACTGTCTTGGCTGTAATCCTAAATAAGTTATCTTCCAATTGGTGGCACAAGTGGCAAAGCATTCTTTTCTTTTCTTTCTTTTCTTTTTTTTTATTGGAAAGAGAGCTAATGTGTATACCTTTTTCCCAGAGGAGCATTACATGGCCTACTAAACGCTATGTAAAAAGATAAATAGTAACCCCCAGATCAGATCACCAATAAAATAGCTGATAGGTAGCAGTTCATATTTTATGGATGTTTTAAAATGTGAATTTGACTATTTGAGAATGAATAAGCTTACACAGGCTAAGTGAAGAAATATATTTACTAAGTGAGTAAGTATAAAACATACAAATCACATACAGAGTAGTAAAAAGTATAAAATTATCACTGGCCTACACATACAATATAGGGGGGGGGGGGGAGACTCCGAGTCCACCATGTCATAGCACATGGCCAACACCCCAGGCTGTTAAAAGAAATAAATAGTTTCAAATCAATACATACAGCCTACCTGGATGAAATTTCTCAATCGAGTGTCATCTAATTGTCTGTGCAAACCAGGGTTATGCCTTTCAGCCCCTTCTCCCAAGGATGTCCAGTATGCAGCAGACATGTCTCTGAGATAACCACTCAGGATATTGGCTTTCTCAGTTGGGTTGGGGGTTTATGTATGTTATCTAACTATAATTGCAGAGTATGGAAGGTGATATAAAAGGAGACAATTAAAAATGAAATAACCAATCAGTTCTTAAAATACCCTTACAACACAATGGACAAAGTGGCTTGTATCCCAATAAATCCACTATTTTTCCTTCCCATCCCTTGGTTGAACATCACACTATGTAACTTCCCAATGGATTTTTCATATAACCAACAAAATGGTAGCTATCTTGGTTGAAGACATCATATTTTTGTGTTGGTATAGCACTTTAACTGACATATTTATACAGTTGTAACTAACGTTGTAACTGAAATATTGCATTTGGTTTGGTCATTAATGCTTACTTACCCATTGATGATGGAATGCATGATTTATTGTTTTATAATCCCGGCTAGTAAAATTAGCACTTTGGTCCACAGGCTACTGAGCAAGAACAGATTTGCTTCTTTATTATCTCTTTGCCTGACATCAGTCTGTATTTTACAGAGTGCATCAAAACAATATGCCAATGTTAGCCTGAATAATCTGTTGTGTGTCAGTAGTCATCATTTCACCCAGTGTCCCTACCAGCAATATGTTAATATACATCACAAGGTAATTGCTAGTCCCCACTGTAGACTTCTGCCATTGAGCAAGCTACAATCTCATTAAAGAGATGACTTCAGAAACATCTGCAGTCACTGCTGTATGCTGATTAGGACACCTATGAGCCAGCAATGACAACCTTCAGCTGCACAGCTCCAGGAGGGCATCACAAAGACAGAAAGCAGCTGGAAAGATTAACAACACTGGCAGAGATTAACGACTGAAACGACTAGAGCTGGGGTCACAGTGAAGATCAAACATAATGTAGTGTAGCATTCATGCCAAGGTCTCTCCCATCACAGAGCTGTTAAGAATTCATGAGTGAAATCAGGAGGAGAAGGATTGATAGGACATGAAAGGAAGACAAAATGGAAAAAGAAGATAAACCCACCTCTGGATAACCATATGAAGGGTTTGTCTGGAATGTACATTTTAAATCACCCTTAAATCCTATATTTATGAGTTTTATGTAAAGCAGTACTTCATGATTATGGGGTATGAAAAAACCTGTCTGCCCTAATAAATCCACCCGGTATAAAAAATAATTCTCTTCAATATACAGTGCTGCTGAGTAGCTTAAAATAGCTGCGGGCAGTTTAGGATGAAAGAATACCTCCCCGTCAGAGGTTCTCATGTCAGAGAAATAGGTGAGCTGCGGTGGGTCACAGGTAGAATAGAATGTGTATCTGTGTGTAGTACAGGCAAATGCAGTAGTCCTGATATCACGCAGTCCAAAAAATATACAAGCATCTTTGATTACTTTCAATAAAATCATCCCGTGCGACTGACAGTATGTTATGAAATATACTAGATATGACTTAAAAATTGTATAATTTGCATATACACAAAATGGAATAAAACATAAAATATAAAATAAAGATGTAACACAACTGTTTAGGATGGGATATCTCCCTTATAATGAGAGGTATTAAAAGTCAGGCTTTTTCTGCTTGGAAAAAATATGCGTTAACCCATTCCCGACATATGACGTAATAGTACGTCTTAGTGGGAAGTGAGTTCCTGCAATTTGACATACTTCTATGTCATTCTGATCAGTGCAGGGGCCCGGCAGATACATACAGATGTATTGTTATGAATTGCAGAGGGGATCAGACCCCCAAAAGTTGAAGTGTAGGACAAAAATAAAGTAAAAAAAAAGTACAAAAAGTGGTTTTAATGATAAAAAATAAAGCTTTCCCCTAAAGTTATTGAAAAAAGAAAAAAAAAAAGAAAAAACACACATATTAGGTATCGTTGCATCTATAATGACCATCAGGTGAACACCGTAAAATTGTATAAAAAATACTGTGCCATCACAAAAAGTGCAATAACAAGTGATCAAAAAGTCTTATGTACCCCAATATGAGCCCTTACATAAGACAATCGGATAAAAAATAAAAAAATATGGCTTTCAGAAATTAGAGACACTAAAACATGATTTTTTTTGTTTAAAAAATGCTTTTATTGTGTTAAAGTAAAATAAATTTTCTAGTCTTGACCAAGCAGATACAAACCTTACTGGAAAATTGGGACATACCTTATGTTTATTGGTTTGGGTGTAAAGCGCTTATTAAAACAGTGATATTACCAAAAGTCCTATACTATCTGCAGACTCTTCCGATTAAACTTCCTAACCTGTTTCTTGCAAAACTGCACACTATCCTCTCCTCTTTTTTGTGCTGAAAACAGAGGCCAAGACCAGCACATAAACATTTAACTCAACACACAAAGACAGGAGGTTTGGGACTCCCTGATTTCAAGGCATACTACAAGGCCATTCAGTGTACTACAGTCATGGCCAAAAGTTTTGAGAATGATACAAATATTAATTTTTACAAAGTCTACTGCTTCAGTTTTTATAATGGCAATTTGCATATACTCCAGAATGTTATAAAGAGTGATCAGCTTAACAGCAATTACTTGCAAAGTCAATATTTGCCTAGAAAATGAACTTTATCCCCCAAAACACATTTCAACATCATTGCAGCCCTGCCTTAAAAGGACCAGCTAACATCGTTTCAGTGATTGCTCCATTAACACAGGTGTGGGTGTTGATGAGGACAGGGCTGGAGATCAATCTGTCATGATTAAGTAAGAATGACACCACTGGACACTTTAAAAGGAGGCTGGTGCTTGGCATCATTGTTTCTCTTCTGTTAACCATGGTTATCTCTAAAGAAACACGTGCAGTCATCACTGCACTGCACAAAAATGGCCTAACAGGGAAGAGTATCGCAGCTAGAAAGATTGCACCTCAGTCAACAATCTATCGCATCATCAAGAACTTCAAAGAGAGAGGTTCCATTGTTGCCAAAAAGGCTCCAGGGCGCCCAAGAAAGACCAGCAAGCACCAGGACCATCTCTTAAAAGTGTTTCAGCTGCGGGATCGGGCTACCAGCAGTGCAGAGCTTGCTCAGGAATGGCAGCAGGCAGGTGTGAGTGCATCTGCACGCACTGTGAGGCGGAGACTCTTGGAGCAAGGCCTGGTCTCAAGGAGGGCAGAAAAGAAGACACTTCTCTCCAGAAAAAACATCAGGGACAGACTGATATTCTGCAAAAGGTACAGAGAGTGGACTGCTGAGGACTGGGGAAAAGTCATTTTCTCTGATGAATCCCCTTTTCGATTGTTTGGGACATCTGGAAAACAGCTTATTCGGAAAAGACGAGGTGAGCGCTACCACCAGTCTTGTCTCATGCCAACTGTAAAGCATCCTGAAACCATTCATGTGGGGGGTTGCTTCTCAGCCAAGGGAATCGGCTCTCTCACAGTCTTGCCTAAAAACACAGCCATGAATAAAGAATGGTACCAGAATGTCCTCCGAGAGCAACTTCTCCCAACCATCCAAGAGCAGTTTGGCGATCAACAATGCCTTTTCCAGCATGATGGAGCACCTTGCCATAAAGCAAAGGTGATAACTAAATGGCTCAGGGAACAAAACATAGAGATTTTGGGTCCATGGCCTGGAAACTCCCCAGATCTTAATCCCATTGAGAACTTGTGGTCAATCATCAAGAGACGGGTGGACAAACAAAAACCTACAAATTCTGACAAAATGCAAGCATTGATTGTGCAAGAATGGACTGCTATCAGTCAGGATTTGGTCCAGAAGTTGATTGAGAGCATGCCAGGGAGAATTGCAGAGGTCCTGAAGAAGAAGGGTCAACACTGCAAATATTGACTTGCTGCATTAACTCATTCTAACTGTCAATATAAGCTTTTGTTACTCATAATATGATTGCAATTATATTTCTGTATGTGATAAAAACATCTGACAAACACACATAAAAACCAGAGGGCAGCAGATCATGTGAAAATCTAATATTTGTGTCATTCTCAAAACTTTTGGCCATGACTGTAGATTCCTTGACTGGGTTCAAGAACCAAACAATAGATTTGATATATTGGCAGAAGCAGGAATGTGTGATTTCCCACCGAGAGCTCTTTTATTGACTAACAAATATGTTGAACAAACTTATAAAGGGATTAGAAATAAACCTGACATACTTTAGAATTGTGGCATGAAGGAGGTCTTAAACAAATTCTTCTAAGTGATGCATTATCACTCTTCAGAAGGCAGAACCTAAGAAAAAGATATCCCTTCTATATTCACAAATGATACCTCCTCTGACATTTGGTGACTGCTGGTTTATAGCTAAATGGGAAAACTACCTTCAGGGGAAGCTATCAGAAACCGAGGTGAAGTTTCTATTAGCGGCTTCACACACTTTGTTTAGATGTGTCAAATTACAGGAGAATTAAAAAAATTATAAAATCCTCACGAGATGGAACTATACCCCAGATAGATTGACAAAAATTTTCCCCGATGCTGACCCAATTTGCTGGAGATGTAAAGTAGACAGGGGCACTTATATGCATATTTGGTGGGACTGCCCTTCTACAGCGAGGTTCTGGTCAGAAGTTTGTACGGCACTGACTCGCATAGTTGGGACACAAATTCCAAAATCCACTAATCTTTGCCTATTGGGTATCTTTACTAATTTTAACATTACATACCAAGCAAAAAAACTGCTTCATCTACTCTTAGCTGCAGCCAGAATACTAACAGCAAGTAGCTGGAAACAATCAGATCCTCCCCAGATTGCACATTGGAGAGCAAAATGAGACCAAATTTACAGATTTGAACAACTAGCCTACTGGGAAGCTCATGCCCCACTCAAATCATATGGAGCCCGTGGGCCAAATATAGGAAATATACCCTTTTTTGACAGCTAATGAATACTGCTCTCTAATTTGCTGATAGTGGACTCATCTTCAATTACTTTCCCATTTCTTCAAATGGGACATGTGTCTAAAAACCAGTCAAGCAAAATCTGCATTCCAAAAACCATACAACGCTCCTTTCTTTCTGCCGTGTGCCCTTACAGCAGTTTACCACAACATGTGGGGTATTTCTGTAAACTGCAGAATCAGTTTTACACCTTATCCAAGAAAGATAAAGTACATCAAAATACTTAAAGGGGTTATCCCATGATTAATGTAAAAAATGAAATTCCTGCTCTCTAACAAGATACCATCATCTGAGTACTGAAAACCACATTGAATCCATGTCCACCTTGTTTCCAATGGGAATATGCATTGCCATTCATAATGCTCTGGATTTTTTTTCTGTGTGGATTTTAAATCCATGTCAAGAAATGACACGGTTGAAATCAAAGCCCCTACTGATCTGGCATTGATTTCCATAAGGATAGGTCATCAATTTTGTAGATCTGGATAACTCATTTAAATATACCACATATGCAATAAATTATAATCGGACATAAAAAAGATATTCATTCTGATCTACTTTTACATAAAACACTTTCTCGATGTTCTTGTGTTCTTGTCTTGTTGCTTGTGGACTTCCTTCTTCAATACACACTAAAAGTTTGCAGATGAGTTAAAATCTGGAGACTATAGGAGGAATTTATTAAGACTGCCATTTTTTATGCTAGTATTATGAAAATACAGTTGCATAAGATGCACCAAATTAGGTCTATTCCACCATGAAGCACAAGTTCTGGTGTAATTTACTCCATTTTTGGCAGTGGACTGTACCCACTGTCATTTCACTCCCCTTGGTGGTAATGGCTGCCATCCTTCTCAATCGCTCCATCAATATTGGACTCTGGTGGTCGGGAACCCCAGTGTCCCTCTCCACTTAGCCGGCAAGCCCAGACACTGGATTAGCACTGCTTGGTCCATCTCCACACAGGTTGAGGACTGTTCCGTGCTTTGTCTGTAGGGCTCTTCTGGCTCTTAAAGGACCCGTGTGTTCACCCTAGTCTTACCCAGCCAATGGCTGGCTACCCTGAGATATTTTTGTACTCTACAGTCCTGTAACAGCGTGCTGTTGTCTTGTTTGCTTGTTCAGTGTTCAGACTTCTGGATTTGATACTTCACTGCCTGACCTGACACCTGCCTGATCTTTATACTGTCTCTTAGCTGCCCACCCTGACCTTGGACTTTCTGTTGAACTGCACAAACTCTGCCTTCCCTGACCTTGGCTTGCCCCGACTACGTTTTTTTCTGATCTCTAGGTACTCTGCTCCGGTGTCTTTTATGCTGCATGGATCATCAGTCACTTGGACAGAGGTTACTCCATACCCCTTTAAAAGGGTTAAATGACAAATGGTAGGGGGGTGCCCACTTAGATAACACCCTTAGGAGTAGCACAGCAGATCCACATCCACTTTGTAAAAGTGTAAAAGATGAATAAATCTTCACCAAATGTGTTGCTTGTGAATATACCTGTTGGAGTCTTGTTGACAGGTCCAACCAAATCAGTGTTTGAACTTCCTGACAGAAGCAGACAGATTTTGGACTAAAAGCTCTTGAAACGTACCAGCTCTAATTTCTGCAGCAGGACCAGCCATGAGGGACCATGGTGGCTACTTCTGTGAAATCTCACATGCCCGCATTGTTAATGTTTCAGTTTTAACTGAAATTTGGATTTTATTAAATCTATTACATTATGCATGTAGTACACCCATATATTATCAATAAAAAGTCCTTATTCTGATTTCAGAAAGAATTAAAATGCAATGATAGCATAATTATAAGAAAAGTGGATAAGAATGGGCTCTCAGTGCTATGAATTGAATAGATTATATCCAGAAGGCATGGAGCAGGTGAGAAATTCATCTCCAGTTAAAGTCTAAAATATTGAAATAATTCCATGAGGAACTGAAATTAATTTTGGATAAAGGAATAAAATAAATTCCAGGTTCAAAATCTGTTTCACTAATGTTTTTCCACATTTGGTCTTTCAATGTATTAAACATTCAAAAAGAATAGTCCAGAGATTAGTTTGAAATAAAAAAAAAATCTTTGCAGATTTTTATACCATAGTTCGCATTAATTAAAGGATTTGTGAAAGAATGATGAAGATGGGGGGAGGGGGCAAACCTATAAAAGAAAACTGACTTATCTGCTTTCTGGCACAGCTCCCTGCTCCTTCTCCTCCAGGCCTGCTATGCTCCTCTGCGCTTCCTCAATGTCAACATCCGGTTTGACATCGCCACAGCCAATCACTGGTCTCTGCTGAATCTTGGAGGTCAGCAGCACATATCTCCATGTAAAGAGTAAATGTGCTGCCAACGATATGCAAACTAAATGGGTATGAACAATTATACATTACTAATAGAGATGAGCGAGCATGCTCGTCCGAGCTTGGTGCTCGTTCGAGTATTACGGTACTCGTAAGTGCTCGCTGCTCAGACGAGTATCTCGCCATGCTTGAGGAAATGGCATCTCCCGTATTTTGAATTTTTGGCGCCTATAAACTCAGCCGATCACAAGCCAGGAGACTCTGCGGTACACCCAGCATCACGTGGGGCCCTTACATGTTGATAGCAGGGGTTGGCTGGCCTGATCAGGTGACCCTGGAATATACTAGTGACTGCCCGCGGTGCTCGGCTCAGATGCTGTCTGGATGTCGTTAGGGACAGAGCTGCTGTGTTTCAGGGAGAGTGTTAGGGCCTGGATTTAGTCCTCTGTTAAGCAGGAGTGATCTCAAAAGAACCCAACAGCCCTTCTAAGAGCTACAAGACATTTTTTTTTGTCTCCTGGCTGGGCTGGCTGGCACTAGTAGTGCAGCTATCACCAAATATAACACTTTTTTTATTGTTTTAGCTCAGTGATACAAATCCATTTCATACAGCAGTGTGGAACCATTCTGTGTGTCACGGTTCAGCTGTTCACTCACCACAAACCACAATCCGTATTTTCTGTCCAGGTGACCCATACTGTATGTCACGTAATCAAATACGGTCTTTTTCTTTCACTGATACAGCTACATTACAAAAATCTCTGTGCGACATTTGTCTGGGTTGCACTTAAGCAGACCAAGTCTGCCTAATCTAATAGTTTCAGTGTAATTGCTCCATACTGCACAGTATGTAATAACATACGTAATTTTGCTCTAACTTATCCACCTATATATTTTCTTGTTCAGATTGAACAAGTTTGTGGGTTTGAGTACAGCAGGCCCATTTATTTTATTTTTTTTATATAATACACTTATATTCAGAAAATGTTGAACCCCAGGGCTAAGGGTCGAGGACGAGGGCATGGGCATTCAATTACTGCAGGGGGCAGAGGCCGTGGTCCTGGGCAGGGTGAGACAGTACCTGCTGATGAGGGAGCAGGGGAACGCCGCAAAGCTACACTCCCTATCTTCATGTCTCAACTTACAGGGACACGTGGTAGAGGACTGTTGAAACCACAACAGTGCGAACAGGTGATGTCGTGGATTGCGGACAATGCTTCAAGTAATTTGTCCACCAGTCAGTCTTCCACGCAGTCCACCCATGTTACCCAAGGGAGCACTCCTCTGGCTCCTCCACCTCAACCTCCTTCCCCCCAGTCTGCCCCCTCCCAGGAAAATTTGGAATGCGATCCGGCATACTCTGAGGAACTATTTTCTGGACCCTTCCCAGAGTCACAAACCACTTCTCAGGTTGCTGCTGACCTCGTTCCCGATGCCCAAGTTTTCCAACTGTCGCAGTCTGTGGGTGATGATGATGACATTGTTGACTTAGTGGAAGAAGTGTGTAAAGAGGTGTCGGACGATGAGGAGACACGGTTGTCAGACAGTGGTGAAGTTGTTGTCAGGGCAGGAAGTCCAAGGGGGGAGCAGACTGAGGAATCGGAGGATGACGAGGTGATTGACCCAAGCTGGGTTGATAAGTCGAGTGAAGACAGTGCTTGTGAGGTGGAGGCGAGTGCTGCACCAGAACAGGTTGGAAGAGGCAGTGGTGTGGCCAGAGGGAGAAGCAGGGCCAGAGCTGGTGCATCAGCAGCAACTGTTTCACGTAGTGAAGCTCCCGTGGCGAGGCCTAGATGTTCGCAAGTCTGGAGGTTCTTTAAAGAAATTGAGGATGACCGACGGACTGTGGTGTGCAACCTGTGCCACACCAGGATCAGCAGGGGTGCCACCACTACTAGTCTAAACACCACCAGCATGCGCAGGCATATGAGTGCTAAACACCCCACTCAATGGAACCAAGGCCGTTCACCTATTGCGGGTCACACCACTGCTCCTTCCCCTGTGTCACTCGCTGCCTCTGCTAGTCAACCCCCTGCCCAGGACCCTGGCACGAGCGCTTCCCGCTGGAAAACCACACCTTCGCCTCCACGATCCTCCACAGCGTCCACCAATGTGTCCCTGCGCAGCGTTCAGCTGTCTTTACAGCAGACGCTGGAGCGCAAGAGGAAATACAGTTCCACCCACACGCCCAAGCCCTCAACGTCCACATCTCCAAATTGCTGAGCCTGGAGATGCTGCCCTATAGGCTGGTAGAGACCGAGGCCTTTCGCAACCTCATGGTGGTGGCTGCTCCTCGGTATTCGGTCCCCAGCCACCACTATTTTTCCCGATGTGCCGTCCCAGCCCTACACCAGCACGTGTCACAGAACATCATCCGTGCCCTGACCAACACTGTTTCTGAGAAGGTCCACCTAACCACGGACACATGGACAAGTGCTGCCGGGCAGGGACACTATATATCACTTACGGCACATTGGGTTAACTTGGTGGAGGCTGGGACCGAGACTGACCCTGGGGCCGCTCATGTACTGCCCACACCGAGGATTGCGGGGCCTACCTCGGTCACGGTCTCTCAGACGTACTATGCCTCCTCCTCCGACCCCTCCTCCACCTCCTCCTCCGAATGACCATCCGTAGGCATGGCGCCTTCAGTCAGTAGCTCTAGACGCAGCAGCAGTGCCGTGGGTAAGCGCCAGCAGGCGGTGCTCAAACTGCTGAGCTTAGGTGACAAAAGGCACACCGCCCAAGAGCTGTTACAGGGCATCACGGCGCAGACCGATCTGTGGCTGGCACTGCTGAATCTCAAGCCAGACATGGTTGTGTGTGACAACGGGCGTAAGCTGGTGGCGGCTCTGCAACTCGGCAGACTGAAGCAAGTCGACCACAGATGCTTTTACTCTCAGGGAAGCGCAGCGGCGCCTACAACTGCCCGCTCACTGACTGTTGTGCGACGTGCCCACAAGATGGAATTCGACATTAAACATGTTATCCAGAGTTTACCAGCAGCGCAGAGCGATTGTAGACTGCCAGATGTCAACTTCCACCAGAACTGGTAGTCAGGTCACTCAGATTCCTCAAGTCTACAATGAGGAGTGGACGTGGATGTCTGATATCTGCCAGGTGTTGACCAACTTTGAGGAGTCAACACAGATGGTCAGCGGCTATGCCGCCATTATCGGCCTCACCATCCCGCTGCTTTGCCTGTTGAAAAACTCACTGCTCAGCATGAAGTCGGATGCTTTGTGCTTGTCACAAGAGACGGTGGAGGAAGATATGTCGCTTGATAGCCAGAGCACCCTCCGGTCTGTTTTCTTTAGGCTGCCTATCCCGTGACCCTCGCGTTAGAAGCATTTTTTCAAACACCGATTACTGGGTGTTCACTCTCCTGGACCCACGGTACAAGCAGAACCTTTCCACTCTCACCCCTGTAGAGGAAAGAAGTATGAGAGTGAATCAATATCAACATGCCCTGGTGCACAAGCTGAAACAATCCTTCCCATCTGATGCCGCTAGCGGCAGAGGGCATGGTTCTGTGGGCCAAGTAGCAGGGGAGAGGAGGCAAGCAGGCAGCTTGTCAAGCACTGGCATGGGAATGCTCTCCAAGGCCTTTGCCAGTTTTATGTCACCCCAGCAAGACACTGTCACCTGTCCCCAGTCTAGGCAGAGTAGGGGGGAGCTGTACAGAAAGATGATGAGGGAGTACCTAGCTGACCATACCAACGTCCTGCGTGATCACTCTGGTCCATACAACTACTGGGTTTCAAAGCTGGACACGTGGCCTGAACTGGCGCTGTAGGCCTTGGAGGTGCTGGCCTGCCCTGCCGCTAGAGTGTTGTCAGAGCGGGTATTCAGTGCAGCTGGTGGCGTCATCATCGATAAGCGTACACGCCTGTCAACTGACAGCGCTGACAGGCTGACGCTTATTAAAATGAACAAAGCCTGAATTTCACCGGAATTCAAATCTCCTCCGGGGGAAAGCAGCTAAAGATTAACATTACTTATGTATCCGATTCCTCTTCTCTACTCCGCCTACTCCTCCTTCTCCTTGTCGTCTTTGCCTAACGCTGACCCAAAAAACGCAATTTTTTAGAGGTCCAACTGGCACTCTTTTACCACAATTTTTTCCGGAGGTCCACCTACAGGCCCTCTGTCTAAACAATTTTTCCGGAGGTCCACCTACAAGCCCTCTCTCCAAACAATTTTTACGGAGGTCTACCTACAGGCCCTCTCTCTAAACAATTTTTCCAGAGGTCCACCTACAGGCCCTCTCGCCAAACAATTCTTCTGGAGGTCCACCTACAGGCCCTCTCTCTAAATAATTTTTCTGGAGGTCCACCTACAGGCCCTCTCTCTAAACAATTTTTCTTTGCACCTAGTTGGGTGCTTCCCTAACATGTGATGGGCATGTGCCTCGCCTTTCTTGGTCTGGGTGAGCACAATTGCCATGAGGGTAACCACTAGGCTGTTGCCTGAGTATTTGGGGTAATGGTGGGATTAGGCAGCCTCAGAGGCATCCATGCATGCTGCCCCTGCTGTTTCCTGTCCATTTCCGTGGTGTTTCCGTCATTTTCTGATGTTTCCAGGTTTTCACCCAGCCTTCCCCAGGCAGAGCCTTGGTCCCCTGCAAAAATGCTCGAGTCTCCCATTGACTTCAATGGGGTTCGTTACTCGAAACGAGCACCCGAGCATTGGGAAAAGTTTGTCTCGAATAACGAGTACCCGAGCATTTTAGTGCTCGCTCATCTCTAATTACTAACAATTGTTAGTCATGGTTTGCATGAGCCTGTGTGAAAAGCCCGCTATTCACACACAGAATAAGTTGTTATATCATGGATCAACGCCCGTTCCAGGCTAAACTTGACCCGTGTAAATGGTCCGTAGACACATCACAGACTAATTTTTATAGAATAGTCAGGCACACTGCATCTGGAGAGACTCAGATCAACTCAACGTATTCTACTTTATGACCTTTTATGTGCAATTAATTAATTAGTTAATTAATTAAACATAAGAGGTCATAAAGTAGAAAACCTTGAGTTGATCTGAGTCTCTCCAGATGCAATGTGCCTGACTATTCCATAAAATGTCTTCCAGTGTTTTTTGACAGGGTGAGTCATTAAGTCAAGAGCCCCTATACATAGCTGGTAAGGAGGTGAGCCGCTTATACAGACTATCCATAGATATCACAGACTACTGTACAACATTTTAGTGAAAATAGAAAATGGCACCCCAGTCTCAGTTTCAATAAAGTACTTTTTTGCAGAAGTAGAGTTCCAGGGTACTTGCACTGCACTATTCTGTGTGGCCCTCAACCATCCGGTCACATACATGTTTGTTTGTGTCTGGTGGCTGCTCACATGTGCCGTCAGACTCCCACTGTTGTTCAGGAGTGAGGACGAGATGTGCGTCCTCGTCTCCATGACAACAGGGGTAGGGAGGACCTGGCGCGCGTACAGTCTCAGCGCGGCCAACGGCCTCCCCATCCCCTTAACGACCGGCAGGACAGGCTTCTGAGCGCTGACAGGAGGGCCAGTGCTCAGCTATGAATTTTTGTGCTATAGGTCACGTGATGCTGGCCACATCACGTGACCTACCTCTGAGTACTGGCAGGGAAGCTAGCACTTCCTGTTTCAGTTTGGGAATTAGGTCACGTGATGCCGCCCCGTCACATGACCTACTAGGAGCCCTATTTAAACAGGCAGCCTGCCAGCCACAGGTTGCCTGTAAATAGTCTAACTACCAGTGCTTGTGTTTGTGATCCTCTGCGACTTTAGTACTTGACTCCGGCTTGTGTTTTTGACCTGGTTCCTGTTCCCTCCCCTGGTTTTGACTTGACTTCCTGGTACGACTTTGGCTTGCTGACCTTCCGATATTTTGTTTGTGTTCTGTCTTTGTTTATTGTGTTCTCCTCTTGTTACCCTTCACTGTATGCCCCTGCACTTATCTAGGCTAGGGTTTGCCGCCCAGTTACGCGCCGTTACCTAGGAAGGGCCATGTAAATAGGTAGGGACAGAGATGGGGCTCAAATCAGGGCTCACTCCCCCCCCCTCGTGACAGAATCACAGGCCATACCAAATGGAGCAGTTGCGAGTTCTCACTGACCAAATGAGCAAAATGGCTCAGATGATTCAGGATCTGGCCGAGAGACTCTGCAGCTGCTTACTCCATTCAGAACCCCAGTCTTGAACCCCACATTAAGCTACCCGATTGGTTTTCAGAACTTTCACGGAGAGTTGTAAACTCTATTTTTGCCTGCGTCCTCACTCCTCGGGTTCCGAGCAGCAGAGGGTTGGAATTATCATCTTTTTGCTGCAAGAAGATCCGCAGGAGTGGGCCTTTTCGCTTCCCTCTGACTCCCCTTGTTTATTGTCTGTGGAGGCATTTTTTCATGCTTTGGGTCTTCTTTATGAAGAACCTGATATGGCCGCAGTTGCTGAAAACAAACTAAGAACACTCCGTCAGGGTAACCGTCCAGTTAAGGATTACTGTGCTGAGTTTCGCAAATGGTGTGTCTCCTCGGAGTGGAATGATCCTGCGTTAAGAAGTCAGTTTAGGGTGGGACTTTCAGATCACCTTAAGGATTTACTTGTAAGTTATCTTTCCCCTGATACCCTAGAATCGACAATGACCTTAGCAATCAGACTTGACCAACGGTTACGGGAGAGACAGAAGGAACGTCTGACTGCCCCTCAAGTGGTTGTTCTGCCTGATGTTCCCCTTCAGAGACCTCCTACTGCTGATATCCAGGAGGAACCTATGCAGCTTGGGATAACCGTGGGGTATCAGAGACGTCTGAAAGGGGCCTGTTTCTACTGTGATGAGATGAATCATTGCCTTCAACAGTGTCCCAAACTTCCTCCCTCAAAGAAGGTTTTCCCGGGGAGTAAGGTATCTCCCAAGGTGGTAAGACAGAAATTTCTATTACCTATTACCATTGTTTATGGCATGTATAGGGGTTCCGGGGAAGCATTTATAGACACTGGATCGACATCCAACTTTATTGATTATAGTTTTGCAGTATCTCTTGGGGTGCCTATAATTCATTTAAGAAGTGCTATCCATGTCATTGCCCTTGACTCCACTCCCCTTTCCAATGGAGTACCCCTGAGGATACTTTAACTGTTGGTGCGATACACTCCGAAATTTGTTCCTTCTTGATTCTGAAAAATTTACCTACTGATTTAGATCCTTGGTATGCCTTGGTATTCGGGATCACAACCCGATTATTAATTGGTCCACAGGGGAACTGGAGAGATGGGGGATTCATTGTAATAAGTGTTGTACGTCTGTGTTACAAGCTGGGGTTACCGTTGATTCACCAATCCTTCCCCAGTATATCAGAGATTTTACGAATGTGTTTTCCATGTCAGAAACAGACTTACTTCCTCCTCATAGACCATATGATTGCTCCATTGACTTCATTGAAGGATCCAAATATCCTAAGGGTCGGATTTACAATCTATCTGCCCTTGAGCGTCAGGCTATGAAGGAGTATTTCAAGGAGAGTCTGCTTAAGGGGCACATAAGGCCCTCTGTGTCACCAATGGGGGCAGGTTTCTTTATTGTCAGTAAAAAGGATGGAGGGTTAAAGGGGTATTCCCATCTCACAAATGTAGTTTGTATAGTTAGTAGAGATGAGCGAGTAGTGAAATATTCGAAAGTTCGAAATTCGATTCGAATAGACTGCGAAATTCGACTATTCGACCGGATATCGAATCCCATTAAAGTCTATGGGAAAAAAATGCTCGCCACTTGGAAATCTCAATTCGACCACTTGGAGGTCACCAAGTCCACCCTGGAACCTCAGAAAAGGATGCCAACACTGCTGGAATGCAACTGGGACAGCAGGGGAAGCATGTCTGGGTGCATATAACGCGCCCAAGTCGCACTATTACGCCACTATCACAGCCTCTCAACAATACACTCCAAACACAATCTAACCTCTCTGTAAAGTGAGACCATACAAGGAAACCTTCTTTCCTCTACATTGCCATGGACCCCAAGCCAAACTAGACAAAAAAGAAGATAAAATTCTGCACCCCTTAAAATCACGTTGCCTATGACAACCACAGATGGCATAAGCAAAGGGGAAAGCAAATAGACCCCACCCCTAATTGTCATTGTGTGTGTGAGATGTGGTCAGACATGTCTTCTTTAAAATGTAAAAACAACTCAAACACATGCAGAAGCCTTAAAATGCCCAAATTGTTGGCGCTTGAGATGTCAGTGACCCGACCTGGCCCAGTGTCATGTCTAGCAGGTAAAGCAGTGGGGATGTTGAGGGATGCGTAGGACCGCAAAAGGCAGGAAGAGGCCGTGGGCTGGCCAGAGGCTCATGGAAAATTTTGTGGCGGCCCAAGAGGTGACACCTCTTAAAAATTATGTGGAGGCCCAAGAGGTGAGACCTCTTAAAAATTATGTGGAGGCCCAAGAGGTGAGACCTGTTAAACATTTTGTGGAGGCCCAAGAGGTGAGACGTATTAAAAATTATGTGGAGGCCCAAGAGGGGAGACCCGTTAAAAATTATGTGGAGGCCCAAGAGGTGAGACCTCTTAAAAATTATGTGGAGGCCCAAGAGGTGAGACCTCTTAAAAATTATGTGGAGGCCCAAGAGGTGAGACCTCTTAAACATTTTGTGGAGGCCCAAGAGGTGAGACCTCTTAAAAATTATGTGGAGGCCCAAGAGGTGAGACCTGTTAAAGATTTTGTGGAGGCCCAAGAGGTGAGACGTATTAAAAATTATGTGGAGGCCCAAGAGGGGAGACCTGTTAAAGATTTTGTGGAGGCCCAAGAGGTGAGACCTCTTAAAAATTATGTGGAGGCCCAAGAGGTGAGACCTCTTAAAAATTATGTGGAGGCCCAAGAGGTGAGACCTCTTAAACATTTTGTGGAGGCCCAAGAGGTGAGACCTCTTAAAAATTATGTGGAGGCCCAAGAGGTGAGACCTGTTAAAGATTTTGTGGAGGCCCAAGAGGTGAGACGTATTAAAAATTATGTGGAGGCCCAAGAGGGGAGACCTGTTAAAGATTTTGTGGAGGCCCAAGAGGTGAGACGTATTAAAAATTATGTGGAGGCCCAAGAGGGGAGACCCGTTAAAAATTATGTGGAGGCCCAAGAGGTGAGACCTGTTAAACATTTTGTGGAGGCCCAAGAGGTGAGACGTATTAAAAATTATGTGGAGGCCCAAGAGGGGAGACCTCTTAAAAATTATGTGGAGGCCCAAGAGGTGAGACCTCGTAAACATTTTGCGCAGGCCCAAGAGGTGAGACCTCTTAAAAATTATGTGGAGGCCCAAGAGGTGAGACCTCTTAAAAATTATGTGGAGGCCCAAGAGGTGAGACCTCTTAAACATTTTGTGGAGGCCCAAGAGGTGAGACCTCTTAAAAATTATGTGGAGGCCCAAGAGGTGAGACCTGTTAAAGATTTTGTGGAGGCCCAAGAGGTGAGACGTATTAAAAATTATGTGGAGGCCCAAGAGGGGAGACCTGTTAAAGATTTTGTGGAGGCCCAAGAGGTGAGACGTATTAAAAATTATGTGGAGGCCCAAGAGGGGAGACCCGTTAAAAATTATGTGGAGGCCCAAGAGGTGAGACCTGTTAAACATTTTGTGGAGGCCCAAGAGGTGAGACGTATTAAAAATTATGTGGAGGCCCAAGAGGGGAGACCTCTTAAAAATTATGTGGAGGCCCAAGAGGTGAGACCTCGTAAACATTTTGCGCAGGCCCAAGAGGTGAGACCTCTTAAAAATTATGTGGAGGCCCAAGAGGTGAGACCTCTTAAACATTTTGTGGAGGCCCAAGAGGTGAGCCATAAATATAAAAATTTTTCTGATTTACGGACCAATTCTACGGCGGTTAAGGAGGAGGAGGAGGAGGTGGAGGAGGAAATGGCACTTCATACACATGGCACTTCACTTTTGGCTGCTTTCCACTGTTGGAGAAGCAAAGTCCGGGTCAATCCACTTGCTGTTCATTTTGATTAGCGTCAGCCTGTCGGCACTGTCGGTTGACAGGCGGCTGCGCTTATCGGTGATAATGCCCCCGGCAGCGCGGAACACCCTTTCTGATAGCACGCTGGCGGCAGGGCAGGCAAGCACCTCCAAGGCGTACAGGGACAGTTCCAGCCACGTGTCCAACTTGGATTGCGAAGACCCAGTACAGTTTGTTCTCCACTATCCGGACAACACGTGTGTCCCGGGAAAAGCAGCCCAGCATGAAGTCAGCCATGTGTGCCAGACTCTGAATAGGTATGACGTCACTGCCCCCACCAGAAGGATCACTTGCCATTTCCTCCTCTTCCTCTTCCGCCTCCTCTCCGCCCCATCCGCGCTGAACCAATGGGACGCGCACAGCCTGACTGCTACCCTCGCCGCCAGCATCCTCCTCCTCTTCCACAGCCACCTCCACGTCGTCCTCCTCCTCCTCATCCTCCTCCTCCTGCAACTGCCACCGTGAAGCAGACAAAAGTGTGGTCTGACTGTGTAGCTCCGTTGCGTCTCCTCCTGCCCCCGTCTCCTCTGTGTGCAATGCGTTCTCCCTTATTGCGATGAGGGATTCTTTAAGGACGCATAGGAGCGGGATGGTTACGCTCGGCCCTGCTGGCTGTGGCCTCACTTCTCTGTCTGAACTGTCCTCTGCCTGTGGACATCCCTCTGCCTGTGGACATGCCTCTGCCTGTGGACATCCCTCTGCCTGTGGACATTCCTCTGCCTGTGGACATCCCTCTGCCTCTTGCTGCCTTTTTCGGTGCTGCGCAGACCACCACCTCTCCACTGCTTTCCTCGCTGGACATCACCCTGGACCGGGTCAGTATCGGACAGTACAAAGCGGTGGTACATTTCATACTCCAGCCGTGGCCTGTTTTCATTCTCCCAATGCCTTGAGACATGTACTGAATGTAAATGAAGGTGTTGTAATCGCGTCTCTCTGTGACAATAGCTCGATACTATCAACTGCCAATTTTATTTTTAACTTTTTTTTTTTTTTAGCGAACAGTTTTTTTCAACTTACTGATGTTTTCCAGTCTCTGTTTGGAAACTTTCTATGACTTTTTTCGTACTGGGTGCATTTGGTATAAATATGCAGAGAGTTATTTATGGTTTAATCGCAGAACGATGCAAAGGGAAAGCGTCGTCTAAAGGAGAATCATTTACCTCAGATAATTCAACCAGCAACTATGGCCCCCAACAGCATTTCCGCGCCCCCGTCCTCGTCCACGTCCTATTCCGCTAGCCCCCCTCCGCATTTTATTTTTTTTTGGTTACAATATTTTGCCTTCACAGCCGTGAAATAATTTTGCAAGAGAACGCACAGTACAGTTGCCAATTATAAGGCCTAATATTTTAGAGTTCAAGGTACACAGCCGTGTACTAACTTTTCAGACGGTGGGTATTAACACCAGGTATTTAAAGAATTTTGCAAGAGAACGCACAGTACAGTTGCCAATTATAAGGCCTAATATTTTATAGTATAATTATGTGGATGCCCAAGAGGTGAGACCTGTTAAAAATTTTGTGGAGGCCCAAGAGGTGAGCCATAAATATATACATTTTTCTTATTTACGGAGCAATTCTACGGCGGTTAAGGAGGAGGAGGAGGAGGAGGTGGAGGAGGAAATGGCACTTCATACAGATGGCACTTCACTTTTGGCTGCTTTCCACTGTTAACCTCTTAAACCTTTTGTGGAGGCCCAAAAGGTGAGACCTGTTAAAAATTATGTGGAGGCCCAAGAGGTGAGACCTGTTAAACATTTTGTGGAGGCCCAAGAGGTGAGACCTGTTAAACATTTTGTGGAGACCCAAGAGGTGAGACCCGTTAAAAATTATGTGGAGGCCCAATAGGTGAGACCTGTTAAACATTTTGTGGAGACCCAAGAGGTGAGACCCGTTAAAAATTATGTGGAGGCCCAATAGGTGAGACCTGTTAAACATTTTGTGGAGACCCAAGAGGTGAGACCCGTTAAAAATTATGTGGAGGCCCAATAGGTGAGACCTGTTAAACATTTTGGGGAGGCCCAAGAGGTGAGACCTGTTAAAAATTATGTGGAGGCCCAAGAGGTGAGACCTGTTAAACATTTTGTGGAGGCCCAAGAGGTGAGACCTGTTAAACATTTTGTGGAGGCCCAATAGGTGAGACCTGTTAAACATTTTGTGGAGACCCAAGAGGTGAGACCCGTTAAAAATTATGTGGAGGCCCAATAGGTGAGACCTGTTAAACATTTTGTGGAGGCCCAAGAGGTGAGACCTGTTAAACATTTTGTGGAGGCCCAAGAGGTGAGACCTGTTAAAAAATTATGTGGAGGCCCAAGAGGTGAGCCATAAATATATACATTTTTCTTATTTACGGAGCAATTCTACGGCGGTTAAGGAGGAGGAGGAGGAGGAGGAGGTGGAGGAGGAAATGGCACTTCATACAGATGGCACTTCACTTTTGGCTGCTTTCCACTGTTAACCTCTTAAACCTTTTGTGGAGGCCCAAAAGGTGAGACCTGTTAAAAATTATGTGGAGGCCCAAGAGGTGAGACCTGTTAAACATTTTGTGGAGGCCCAAGAGGTGAGACCTGTTAAACATTTTGTGGAGACCCAAGAGGTGAGACCCGTTAAAAATTATGTGGAGGCCCAATAGGTGAGACCTGTTAAACATTTTGTGGAGACCCAAGAGGTGAGACCCGTTAAAAATTATGTGGAGGCCCAATAGGTGAGACCTGTTAAACATTTTGTGGAGACCCAAGAGGTGAGACCCGTTAAAAATTATGTGGAGGCCCAATAGGTGAGACCTGTTAAACATTTTGGGGAGGCCCAAGAGGTGAGACCTGTTAAAAATTATGTGGAGGCCCAAGAGGTGAGACCTGTTAAACATTTTGTGGAGGCCCAAGAGGTGAGACCTGTTAAACATTTTGTGGAGGCCCAATAGGTGAGACCTGTTAAACATTTTGTGGAGACCCAAGAGGTGAGACCCGTTAAAAATTATGTGGAGGCCCAATAGGTGAGACCTGTTAAACATTTTGTGGAGGCCCAAGAGGTGAGACCTGTTAAACATTTTGTGGAGGCCCAAGAGGTGAGACCTGTTAAAAAATTATGTGGAGGCCCAAGAGGTGAGCCATAAATATATACATTTTTCTTATTTACGGAGCAATTCTACGGCGGTTAAGGAGGAGGAGGAGGAGGAGGAGGTGGAGGAGGAAATGGCACTTCATACAGATGGCACTTCACTTTTGGCTGCTTTCCACTGTTAACCTCTTAAACCTTTTGTGGAGGCCCAAAAGGTGAGACCTGTTAAAAATTATGTGGAGGCCCAAGAGGTGAGACCTGTTAAACATTTTGTGGAGGCCCAAGAGGTGAGACCTGTTAAACATTTTGTGGAGACCCAAGAGGTGAGACCCGTTAAAAATTATGTGGAGGCCCAATAGGTGAGACCTGTTAAACATTTTGTGGAGACCCAAGAGGTGAGACCCGTTAAAAATTATGTGGAGGCCCAATAGGTGAGACCTGTTAAACATTTTGTGGAGACCCAAGAGGTGAGACCCGTTAAAAATTATGTGGAGGCCCAATAGGTGAGACCTGTTAAACATTTTGTGGAGGCCCAAGAGGTGAGACCTGTTAAAAATTATGTGGAGGCCCAAGAGGTGAGACCTGTTAAACATTTTGTGGAGGCCCAAGAGGTGAGACCTGTTAAACATTTTGTGGAGGCCCAAGAGGTGAGACCTGTTAAACATTTTGTGGAGGCCCAAGAGGTGAGACCTGTTAAAAATTATGAGGAGGCCCAAGAGGTGAGACCTCTTAAAAATTATTTTGAGGCCCAAGAGGTGAGACCGGTTAAAAATTATGAGTAGGCCCAAGAGGTGAGACCTGTTAAAAATTATGAGGAGGCCCAAGAGGTGAGACCTCTTAAACATTTTGTGGGGGCCCAAGAGGTTGAAACCTCTTAAACATTTTGTGCAGGCCCAAGAGGTGAGACCGGTTAAAAATTATGTTGAGGCCCAAGAGGTGAGACCGGTTAAAAATTATGTTGAGGCCCAAGAGGTGAGACCGGTTAAAAATTATGTTGAGGCCCAAGAGGTGAGACCGGTTAAAAATTATGAGTAGGCCCAAGAGGTGAGACCTCTTAAACATTTTGTGGAGGCCCAAGAGGTGAGCCATAGACATATACATTTTTCTTATTTACGGAGCAATTCTACGGCGGTAAAGGAGGAGGAGGAGGAGGAGGTGGAGGAGGAAATGGCACTTCATACAGATGGCACTTCACTTTTGGCTGCTTTCCACGGTTGGAGAAGCAAAGTCCGGGTCAATCCACTTGCTGTTCATTTTGATTAGCGTCAGCCTGTCGGCACTGTCGGTTGACAGGCGGCTGCGCTTATCGGTTATAATGCCCCCGGCTGCGCTGAACACCCTTTCTGATAGCACGCTGGCGGCAGGGCAGGCAAGCACCTCCAAGGCGTACAGGGACAGTTCCAGCCACGTGTCCAACTTGGAGACCCAGTAAGTGTAGGACGCCGAGGGATCGGGGAGGACAGGGTTACGGTCTGCCAGGTACTCCCGCAACATCCGCCGATACTTGTCCCTCCTGCTGATAGCGGGCCCCGCAGTGATGGAAGTTGCACGAGGGGGTGCCATGAACGTGTCCCACACCTTGGAGAGTGTTCCCCTGGTGGCTGTGGGCCTGATGGATGTTGTGGGACTCTGGGAGACCCTCTCCTCTCTGCCGCCAGCGATGGTGGGTGGGAAAATCTCCATCATGTTCTGCACGAGTTCCCTCTGGTATTCCAGCAATCGATTCGTCCTCTCCTCTACCGGAATAAAAGAGGAGACGTTATCTTTATACCGGGGGTCCAGGAGTGCGAAGACCCAGTACAGTTTGTTCTCCACTATCCGGACAACACGTGTGTCCCGGGAAAAGCAGCCCAGCATGAAGTCAGCCATGTGTGCCAGACTCTGAATAGGCATGACCTCACTGCCCCCACCAGAAGGATCACTTGCCATTTCCTCCTCTTCCTCTTCCGCCTCCTCTCCGCCCCATCCGCGCTGAACCAATGGGACGCACACAGCCTGACTGCTACCCTCGCCGCCAGCATCCTCCTCCTCTTCCACAGCCACCTCCACGTCGTCCTCCTCCTCATCCTCCTCCTCCTGCAACTGCCACCGTGAAGCAGACAAAAGTGTGGTCTGACTGTGTAGCTCCGTTGCGTCTCCTCCTACCCCCGTCTCCTCTGCGTGCAATGCGTTCTCCCTTATTGCGATGAGCGATTCTTTAAGGACGCCTAGGAGCGGAATGGTTACGCTCACTATAGCGTCCTCGCTGCTGACCTTCTTGGTGGACTCCTCAAAGATACGCAGTACATCGCATATGTCTGCCATCCATGGCCACTCGTGGTTGGCAAACTGAGGGAGCTGAGTTGGAGGCACGCGTGGATTCATTATCTGGTACTCCATCAATGCTCTCTGCTGCTCACACACCCTGGCCAACATGGAATAGGTGGAATTCCAGCGAGTCGGCAGGTCGCACAACAGCCGATGTTCAGGCAAATGGAGGCGTTGCTGGAGTTTTTTTAAGCTAGCAGCAGCTACAGTTGACTTCCGAAAGTGAGCGCACAAGCGCCGCACTTTCACCAGTAGCTCTGCCAGGTTGGGGTAAGTCTTCAGAAATTTTTGGACTACCAGATTAAAAACGTGGGCCAGGCATGGTACGTGATTGAGTTCGGCAAGCTCCAGAGCCGCCACCAGGTTACGGCCGTTATCGCACACGACCATGCCTGGTCCTAGCTGCAGCGGCGACAGCCACATCTCCGTCTGCTGCAATATGGCGTCCCTCACCTCTGGGGCGCTGTGCTTCCTGTCGCCCAAGCTGATGAGCTTTAGCACCGCCTGCTGACGTCTCCCCGCGCCAGTGCTGCAACGCTTCCAGCTAGCGGCTGAGGGAGATGTTAAGGCACAGGAGGAGGAGGAGGAGGAGGAGGAGGAGGGGGGTTTATCAGAACCCATGCTGGCAATCTTGGGCGGGGGTGGTAGGTAGGCCGTCTCTGTTTGCGACCCCGTCCCCGCCTCCACTACATTCACCCAGTGTGCCGTCAGAGAAATGTATCGTCCCTGGCCGCAAGCGCTTGTCCATGAGTCGGTGGTCAAGTGGACCTTTGCGCTGACTGCGTACCTCAGGGCCCGCCTGATGTTACGCGACACGTGCTGGTGCAGGGCGGGGACGGCACTCCGGGAAAAGTAGTGGCGGCTAGGGACGGAATAGCGAGGTGCGGCAGCCGCCATCAGGTCGCGGAAGGCCTGCGTCTCCACAAGCCTAAACGGCAACATCTCCAGGGCCAGCAGTTTGGAGATGTGGCAGTTTAAGGCTTGGGCTTGGGGGTGACTCGAGGCGTACTTCCGCCTGCGGTCGAACGCCTGCGAGATGGACAGTTGTTGGGACGAGGAGTGTGAAGGTGCAGGCGAAGAGGCGGGGGAAGGGGCGGGGGAAGGGGAGGCTGAAGGAGAAGGCCCCAAAGTAGCAGAGGCAGAGGCAGATGTGGAGGTGTCCTGGCTGGAGGTCTGGACCGCAGTGGCAGCACACAACAAAGGGGAAGAGGCAGTGGCAGCAAGACCGGGCGCAGTTTGTATTGCGTTTGCTCTCTCCCACTCAGCCCAGTGCTTGAATTCCAAGTGACGCCGCATGCCTGAGGTGGTCAGATTGCTCTTCTCAGAGCCCCTACTCAGTTTTGAGTGGCAGAGTGTGCAAACCGCGCTCAGTTTGTCATCCGCACAAACATTAAAATATCTCCACACCACAGAAGTACGAGGCCTCGATGGGGGAGCTTCGCGCGACTGGCCGCTGGCGGGAACAGCTTCGGCCCTGCTGGCTGTGGCCTCACTTCTCTGTCTGAACTGTCCTCTGCCTGTGGCCATCCCTCTGCCTGTGGCCATCCCTCTGCCTGTGGCCATCCCTCTGCCTGTGGACATCCCTCTGCCTGTGGACATCCCTCTGCCTGTGGACATCCCTCTGCCTGTGGACATCCCTCTGCCTCTTGCTGCCTTTTTCGGTGCTGCGCAGACCACCACCTCTCCACTGCTTTCCTCGCTGGACATCACCCCTGGCCAAGTGGGGTCGGTCATTTCGTCATCCACCAGCTCCTCTTCCACTTCCTCACTCTGCTCCTCCTCCTGCCCACTGGACATTCCAACAGCCTCCCTTGATGGCAACTGCGTCTCATCATCATCATCGCTCATGATAACAGATGCTGGCTCAGGGTCCACATCAGCAGGAGATGGCGAAAACTCCAGTGTTTGGGCATCACTACAAACAAATTCCTCTGCTAGCTCCTGGGATTCTTCCGGCACATCTGAAAAAGGACCCGAAAAGAGCTCCTGGGAGGGGTCAAGGGTGGGATGACTCTGTTGGCCAGGTGTGGAGGAAGGAGGGTCAGAGTGAGACTGTGTGGATGACTGGCTGGTGGACAACTGTGTGGAAGCGCTATCGGCTATCCATTGCACCACCTGTTCAACCTGCTCAGGCCTCAACAGCGGTGTAACCCGCCCCCTGCTTAACTGTCCCATAAAGGCAGGGATTCTGGATGAGCGGGATCCTGGCTGATCCTCACCAGCACACATTGTATCCCCACTGGCTTCAACAAGGCCCCCAACAGCATTTCCGCGCCCCCGTCCTCGTCCACGTCCACGTCCTATTCCGCTAGCCCCCCTCCGCATTTTATTTTTTTTTGTTGCAAATACAATATTTGGGTATATAATTAGGTATGTGAAATACTTTAGCAAGAGAACGCACAGTACAGTGGCCTATTAAAAGGCCTAGATATTGTATATTTCAAAGTACACAGCCGTGTACTAACTGAACAGACGGTGGGTATTTACACCAGGTATGTGAGATAATTTAACAAGAGAACGCACAGTACAGTGGCCTATTAAAATGCCTAGATATTGTATATTTCAAAGTACAAAGCCGTGTAGTAACTGAACAGACGGTGGGTATTTACACCAGGTATGTGAGATAATTTAGCAAGAGAACGCACAGTACAGTGGCCTATTAAAATGCCTAGATATTGTATATTTCAAAGTACAAAGCCGTGTAGTAACTGAACAGACGGTGGGTATTTACACCAGGTATGTGAGATAATTTAGCAAGAGAACGCACAGTACAGTGGCCTATTAAAATGCCTAGATATTGTATATTTCAAAGTACAAAGCCGTGTAGTAACTGAACAGACGGTGGGTATGTACACCAGGTATGTGAGATAATTTAACAAGAAACGCACAGTACAGTGGCCTATTAAATGGCCTAGATATTGTATATTTCAAAGTACAAAGCCGTGTAGTAACTGAACAGACGGTGGGTATTTACACCAGGTATGTGAGATAATTTAACAAGAGAACGCACAGTACAGTGGCCTATTAAATGCCTAGATATTGTATATTTCAAAGTACAAAGCCGTGTAGTAACTGAACAGACGGTGGGTATTTACACCAGGTATGTGAGATAATTTAACAAGAGAACGCACAGTACAGTGGCCTATTAAAATGCCTAGATATTGTATATTTCAAAGTACACAGCCGTGTAGTAACTGAACAGACGGTGGGTATTTACACCAGGTATGTGAGATAATTTAACAAGAGAACGCCACAGTACAGTGGCCTATTAAAATGCCTAGATATTGTATATTTCAAAGTACAACAGCCGTGTAGTAACTGAACAGACGGTGGGTATTTACACCAGGTATGTGAGATAATTTAGCAAGAGAACGCACAGTACAGTGGCCTATTAAAATGCCTAGATATTGTATATTTCAAAGTACAAAGCCGTGTAGTAACTGAACAGACGGTGGGTATTTACACCAGGTATGTGAGATAATTTAGCAAGAGAACGCACAGTACAGTGGCCTATTAAAATGCCTAGATATTGTATATTTCAAAGTACACAGCCGTGTAGTAACTGAACAGACG